>PVLC010020645.1:0-29030 GCA_004027655.1 Graphiurus murinus | reverse complement strand
ATGTTGAAACAGGGTCTCACTAAGTTGCGGAGTGCCTCACTAGGTAGCTGAGGCTGGCCAGGAACCTGGATCCTCTGGTCTCAGCCTCCCAAATGCTGGGATTACAAGTGTGTGTCACCACGCCCAGCTTTTTTTTTTTTTTTTTTACATGAGGGAAAAGTGCTAATTATTTTAAATATTCTTTCTAAGCTTTCCCCTCAAGTTGTTAAACATCTGCGTTGTTCTTTAAGAACTCTTTCAGTAGCCGGGCTTGGTGGCACACACTTGGAATCCCAGCATTTGGGAGGCTGAGACTGGAGGATCTGGGTTCTCAGTCAGCCTCAGTTACCTAGTGAGGCACTCTCCAATTTAGTGAGACTCTGTTTCAAAATAAAGAATAAAAAATAGGACTGGGGGTATAGCTTGGAGGTAGAATGCCCCTGAGTTTAGTCCCCAGTACTGGGAGAAAAAAAAAAAAGAACTCTTTCAATGTTCTTTGTGTAGTATCACAAGATACAGTCTTTCCAGGGTTTCTCTTTGCCCGGGCAGAGCAGTGGATTGTGTTTGGATCATAAAACAAATCCAGGGATTTATCTCTGAAATTATAGATGAAAAGGAATATGTCCTACATATCAGAATCAGTAACCTTGTTAATAGCAATGAGTGTTTTATCTACTATAACCCCCCCACACACACACACACATTTTTCTGTGGTGTGGTGGATGAACCCAGAGCACCACAGGTGCTAGATAAGGGCTCTACTATTGAGTTATAACTCCAAACCCTTATCTATTATAATTCTTAAGTCTTCCAATATTCTGTTTTTGTTTTTGTTTTTGTTTTGTGGTATGGGGATTGAACACAGGGGGATTCTATCTCATTCTTTTTTTAGTTTTTTTGTTTGGAAACAGGGTCTAACCTGGAATTTTCCAGTTTCAGCCTCCCAAGCACTGGCATTTACAGGCATGCTCCGCCACGTAGGACTTAAGTCTTTCAATATTCCTACAGGACGTGGTTTCTCATTACTTAGTACCTTATTTAATTTACTTCTAGGCATTTGGGGGGGGGGGGAGGAAAGAAAAACAAACTAATACTGGTTGGTCTACTATCTTTACAGTTGAAAAAGCACCTTGCTAGTTCATTTGTTAGCCTAAATCAGCAATCCCTTGCAGGAGAGATTGATCCCAGCTTGGTGGACCCTGAAGCTTATAGTTTAGGAAGCTCTTGACAAAAGAGAATGCAAAAATATCTTCCTTTGGTTGCACATTTACAAGAATGTCAGACCTTGTTTGCACATTTTTCCCTCCCTCAAAGAGCCTTGAAGTGCCCAAGCAATTGAAAGCTCCTGAAACTTAAGCTCATAGGTTCCAAATGAAACCGCTTCTGATTTGTAGCTCTGCTAAGGCATTTCTTGTGGAGATCCTCATTTGGGCTAGGATCGGGTGGGAGTAAAGGCAAGAATCCATGATGGTGCGGGCCTGTAATCCCAGTACTTGGGAAGCTGAGACAGGATGATTGCAGGTTCGAGACCAGCCTCAGAAATTTAGAGAGATTCTCAGCAACCTAGGGAGGCGCTGTTTCAAAACAAAAAATAAAAAGGGCTGGGGATGTAGGTCAGAAGTAGAAGTTTTAGAAAGCCGGCGTGGTGGCGCACACTTGTAATCCCAGTACTTGGGAGGCTGAGACCAGAGGATCCCGGTTGGTGGCCAGCCTCAGCTACTTATCGAGGACCTCTACAACGTAATGAGACCCTGTTTCCAAATAAAAAATAAAAAATAGGGCTGGGGCTGTAGCTCAGAGGTAGAATGACCCCAGGTTCCAATCCCAGTACCAAACAAAACAAAACAAAACTAACTAACAACAACAACAAAAAAGTAGAAGTATAATGCCCCCTGTCTTGAATCCCCCCCACTCCCAACACACACACACACACACACACACACACACACACGCGCGCGCGTACCATCTTCTGCTAAGACATTGGGCTATCTATAACCTAGGCATATGAAAATGAATACATGGGTTCAATTCTCAGTACCACCAACAGGGGAAAAAAAAGGAATCTACTACGTAGATGATACTATTTTGAAATTTGATCTGAAAGGATTTAAGTCTAGCCTACTCAAGCTTATTGTTAATAATACCAATCCCGGATACCCACACTGAATTACCTACCTAAAAATAACTCCTCATAGCCAGGCATGGTGGGGCATACTTGTAATCTCAGTACTTGGGAGGCTGAGTCAGGAGGATTGCAGGTTCATGGCCAGCCTCAGCTACTTAGTGAGGCTCTCTGCAACTTAGTGACGCCCTGTTTCAAAAGAAAGAATTAAAACTAGGACTGGGGTGTAGCTCGGAGGCAGAATGCCCCTGGGTTCAACCCTCAGTACTGTAAGAAAAAAAAAAATTCTCATTGGCCTCAGGATTATTAAGACAGTCATGCCTATGACTACTAAAGAAGTCATTTTTCCATCTGTTCAGATCAATTTTCAACAGTATTATTAAACACTTTTTTGCTAAAAAGTGTTAATGATTTCATGGTTTCTCTTTATCTCTCTTTCTTTGTTATTAGGGATTAGACCCAGGGACTGTTTACCCCTGAGCCAAGTCCTCAGCTTTTTTATTTTTGTTTGGAGACAGGGTGTCACTAAAGTGCTTTGGCTGGCCTTGAACTCCCTATCCTCCTGCTCCAGCCTCCCTAGTAGCTGGGATCTCTGCTCCTGTTCTTAACTCAGTTAGCCTGGCTGATGCAGGGCACAGTTTCATTATTTCTATGCTATTCCCACTAAAGGATTTTTAATACATATATCTAAGAAATTTGACTAGAAAGTGTTTTTTAAATTCAAGCCAGAAGCAGGGTGTGGTGACAAACACTTGTAACCCCAGTACTTGGAAGGCTGAGACTGGAGGATTGAAGGTTCATGGCCAGCTTCAGCAACTTGTGAGGCTCTCCACAAGTTAATGAGACCCTGTTTCAAAATAATGAATAAATTCGGGCTGGGGATTTAGCTTGGAGGTAGAATACCTCAGGGTTCAATCTCCAGTACCACATAAATAAATAAAAATAAGTAAATTAAAAAATAGGGATGCGGGTATAGGTTGGCAGTAGAATGCCCCTGGGTTTAAATTCTTTTTTTAAAAAAAGAATATATCCCTTAGGAAAAAAAATCCATTGGCCATCAGGACATTTCACCAACAATTCCTGCCTAGACAACATTTAATAAAAAATTAACTGAATATACACACAAACCTGTTTAAGAGCCGGTTGGAGTTGTTGGGTGTTGCTCGGTGAGCACATCCATCCACACCTGGTGTGTGTGCACCAGAGCATTTTGATGCAGAGCAGAATGCAAGCGTGTGTGTGCACTCTCAAGGAAACGGGAATTCTGCAAGAATCCATAAGGAACAGTAGAAATGAGTTTGCTATCCTTTTTAAGAGAGTAAAGGTGAGCTCACCCTTTGAAATGAGAAAAAAAAAAAAACTACCTACCTTTCCAGATATATGTCCTTTTATGGGATGATCTTTTGAGCAACTGTCTTCTTTGGTTAGGAATTAGAATTCTCCATCAGTCAAATCCTTTGTTTTAAACTATTTTATCTATTGCTCTTTGATTTCTAAATCTGCACCAGACAAAACACATCCACAGAGAAGAACTAATAACCACAAAATATTATTTCATGTGCTTTGGCTGTAGATTTTCCCACAGCTTGGAGCCCTAGCCCACTTCACGTTGGGAGGGGAGAGGGAAAAAGCTAATAGCAATAATTAGCTTAGCTGTGAGCACTTTCTGCACAGATGTGATGTTGGCGATGGTTTCTGAGCTAAGGAGTATTTATTTCACTTTAACTTTATGGAAACAAAACATTAGGTAAAAAACACATTGAAATGGCAATTAAAACAACAAAGATGCCCAAAATCTATTGTTCCATTACACTTGAGTGTAGAGCAAATCCAGTAGTTAAATTATCCCGTATTGAGAACTCATGAACAAATGTTTCCCTAATTGCTCCCGCTTTTGCTGAATCTCGTAGTTCGATTAGTTTTGGAGCAGAGGAGTAAAAAGTATTTTATTAAAAGAGAGCTTTTGAGATTGAATGCTGTAATTAACTTCTGATTATTTTCTTGAAATAGAGTATTTTAGATTAAAAAAAAAACAAAAAACAAATCAACCCTCACTATTTCCATTTTAGTGGATGTTGAGGCCGTGATAAAAGCAGGGCGGATATTTAGTAGCCCCCCCCCCAGGTGACGGCGCCACCTGTGTCACTCAGCAACTCCCTAATTGGCTACAGAGCCCATCATAGTGTTCTGAAGGCCTTGAAAATTGATCAATTTAAAAATAGTTAGATTTTGTGATTAAAACCAAGGGTAGTTTGTAATATAGGGCATGATAGATCTGGAATGCTGGTCCAGGCTGACAGAATAGGCATTTGTGTTGTTTTAGATATAGTGAAGAAACTGATACGCATGTTTGATATAACTATCCACACCAGGAAACATGAGGATTGTACTATATTTTCAATAGTATGTTTTCTAGCCATGTTATGTAACAATCAGATCTTTCTTTTTTTCTTTTTTCTTTTCTTTTCTTTTTTTTTTTTTTTTTGGTGGCACTCAGGGACATACTACCTCTGAGCTACACTCCCAGCCCTATTTAATTTTTTTTTTTTTTTCAGTACTGGGGCTTGAACTCAGGGGCATTCTACCTCCGAGCTAGACCCCCAGCCCTATTTTTTATTCTTTATTTTGAAACCGCGTCTCACTAAGTTGCGGAGTGCCTCACTAGGTAACTGAGGCTGGCTGGGAACCCGGATCCTCCAGTCTCAGCCTCCCAAATGCTGGGATTACAAGCGTGGGCCACCATGCCCGGCTCCTATTTAATTTTTGAAACCGGGTCTCACTAAGTTTCTGAGGCTGGCCAGGAACCTGTGATACTTTGTCTCAGCCTCCCAAGTATGGGGATTACAAGCATGCACCACCACACCTGGCTTCAATCAGATCTGTTTTAAAGTTACAGTTTGTGGATTAATAAATATGTGGTGAAGCTGGGCATAGTGGTGCACACCTGTGATTCCAGTACTTGGGAGGCTGAGACAGGAGGATCACAGGTTCAAAGTCAGCCTCAGCAAGTAAGTAGTGAAACTCTCAGCAACCTAGTAAGACTGTTTCAAGAAAAAATAAAATAAAAAGGGCTGTGGATGTAGCTAGGAGGGAGAATGCCCTTGGGTTCAATCCCCAGTACAAACAAACAAACAAACAAATAGCAAACAAACAAAAAGGGCCAATGAATAAATGTTGGCCCTAATAGCAACTTTATTTCAATATCTAAGATAATATTTGAGTCATTTGAAAATGTATGCTGTACTTCATAAAGCAACATTCTTTTAATCAAACCACTTAAAGATCAGATCACTAAGTTTCTTATAAAATTTGGGAAGACAACACAGTTTTACATCCCCTCCCCCCATTGAAATCTGTTTTTAGTTAATACGGAAATGGGAGTAAAGTATTTTATCAAGCTTAAATATAGGCTTTCATATATTAAAAGAAAAGCTATTTACAACCGATTTGTTACTAAATAAAATCTTGGATGAACACTTTTAATTGCTAAAAAGGTAAGGTAACAATAAACACAGGAAATATAAATGAATAAAGTGTTCACAGAGTCCTGCTGCTTTCAGGACTATAAATAGTGCCCCCACCTCTGCCGCTATTCTTAGCAAGGAGGAACAAAAGAAGGTGTCCAGAAATAGAAAGGGGACCAGCAACTCCATGGCCCCGCCATAGGAAATGCTTCAAGCAAACTGGTGAATTCAGGGGCTTCATTGATTTTTATAAAGGACGTTTCCATGCTGTCCTGGTGCCAAGGAAATTCTTTTACCGGCATGCTTGTCAAATTGGCAGGCTGAGGTTTCCTCTGGGTCATACAAGGTGTGATGAAGAATTTTATCTTTATTTCCTGACTAAAAGCAGCAGCGAGGGCTGGCGGGTTTGTTAACTTATTTGGTTATTATCAGATGACATCTGGAGAGGATCAGTGCGTGCACTTGACATTGGAAGCCGCAGGGCATAGTAGACAGCTATGGCCCGAGAGCCAGGTCTGCTCTGCTGAGCCACTCGGGAGCTCGATGACCGTGGTCAAAGCATTTATACACACGCATATACATAGATGAATACACACGTGTAGGTATTTTTTTTTCTCAGAGCCACGGTTTCCTGCTTAGCTCATGTAATACAGGCACGGTGGTAGGCAGTAGGGATACAGGGTCAATTCATTATTTGTTTATTTGTGTGTGTGTGTGGGGGGGGGGTTACTGGGGATTAAACCCAGAGGCAATTTACCTTCCAGCTACATTTTGAAACAGGGTCTCACTAAGTTGGGGCATGCCTCATTATGTAGCTGAGGCTGGCCGCGAACCCGGATCCTCTGGTCTCAGCCTCCCAAGTACTGGGATTACAAGGTGCACCACCACGCCTGGCTGGGTCAATTCAGATACCTAGTCCTTGTCCACAAGCTGCTCACAGCCAGGGAAACAAACTTGCAAAGTTCGGTTAGGATTGATTAAGGGGTGTGCAAGAGAAAGGATTTCGTGTTGCAAGCATGCAGGGCAGAGCTGTGCCGTCTGTGGAGGGGATGCTGGGGAGAACACACAGTGGACTGCTCGGGTCAACCCAGTCTGGACAGATGCCCTGTGATGGCATGAGAATGGCTGTGCTTGGGACCTCCTCGCGGGGGCCTGGTGCAGAGCTGATGAGGATAAAAGTACATCGAAAATCATAAAGGACACGGTACCTGTGGGCGCTGAGTGTCCTCTATAACATACATGCCAGGTTTCCATTTTACCTTACTTTATTTATTTATTTATTTTTTTTTTTTTTTTGCGGTACTGGGGATTGAACTCAGGGGCATTCTACCTCTGAGCTATACCCCCAGCCCTATTTTTTATTCTTTATTTTGAAACCGAGTCTCACTAAATTGCAGAGTGCCTCACTAGGTAGCTGAGGCTGGCCGCGAACCTGGATCCTCCGGTCTCAGCCTCCCGAATGCGAATGCGGGGATTACAAGCATGCGCCACCACGCCCGGCTCCATTTTACCTTACTTTATAACAAAAGGATTCATGTGCATAAATAGTACAAGTCGCCTTCTAATACCTGATTGCTTATTAATTCTTTTACTTTTGATAACTAATCATCAGTTTGATTATTTGAGAATAGATTATATACAGTAGTTAAAATGAGAGGCATACAAATCTCAAATATTTTAATTAAATCAGTACAGAGTGGAATCAAATGAAGAAAAAAGTAATCTTTCCAAATAAAAACATGTTTTCTAGCTGGGCGTGGTGGCACATGCTTGTAATCCCAGCACTCCGAAACTTAGTGAGACCCTGTTTCAAAATAAAGAAAAAAAAATAGGGCTGGGGGTGTAGCTCAGAGGTAGAATGCCCCTGGGTTCCATCCCCAGTACGAAATAAATAAATAAATAAATAAATAAATAAATAAATAAATAAATAAATAAATATATGTTTTTCTACAACTAGTAATGATTAATTGAACAATTGTTACTTTTCCCATTTATTTATTTTGTAGTACTAGGGATTGAACCCAGGGTCATTCTACCACTGAGTTACACCCCCACCCCTTCTTATTTTTTATTTTGAAACAAGATCCCACTTGGTTGCTAAAGCTGTTCTCAAACCTATGATGATCCTCCTGCCTCAGTCTCCCAAGTAATGGGATTATAGGCATGCGTCACCATTCCCAGTTCAACAATTTTTTTTTTCTAGTACTGGGGATTGAACCCAGGGGTATTCTACCTCTGAGCTAC
The DNA here is from genome assembly GCA_004027655.1 of Graphiurus murinus. NCBI lineage: Eukaryota > Metazoa > Chordata > Mammalia > Rodentia > Gliridae > Graphiurus > Graphiurus murinus. The sequence goes on along the minus strand of PVLC010020645.1, from coordinate 21,221 downwards.
ACCCCCAGTCCATTTTTTAATCTTTATTTTGAAACAGGGTCTCACTAAGTTACAGAGGGTCTCACTAAGTTGCTGAGGCTGGCTGCGCACTCGGATCCTCTGGTCTCGGCCTCCCAAGTACTGGGATTACGAATGTGTGTCACCATGCCTGGCAAAAATTGTTTTTTAAATGACATTTTTAGTGGTTTTCAGCCTATGAAATTCTGAATACATGGTGTTTCATAGTAACTATTATTTCTTGGAACATACTGCTTATTCATAAGCTACATGTGTATTCTGCAAAAGATAATATTCTAGGAGAGATAAGTATGAAAATTATTTCTCAACAGTAGAAACTTATTGTCCTATCTTCAGGCAGACTGCTTAAATTATTTCATTTAGAGACTATATTCAGCAAAAACAAAATTTTTGAGTGCCCATTTGTAATGCCAAATATGTAAGCCATTTCTTTCTTTTTTTTTTTGGTACTGGGAATTGAACTCAAGGGCATTCTTCCTCTGAGCTAGACCCCCAGCCCTATTTTTTATTCTTTATTTTGAAACAGGATCTCACTAAGTTTCGGAGTACTTCACTAAGTAGCTGAGGCTGGCCTCGAACCCAGATCCTCCGGTCTCAGCCTCCCTAATGCTAGGATTACAAGCATGCGCCACAATGCCCGGCTTGTAAACCATTTCTTACAGGATATAGCCCAGGTAGAATGCCCTGGGTTCCATCACCAGTACCACATACAACACATTGTGTGTGTGTGTATGTATTTTATACGCAGACATTAATTGCATATTCCACTCAATATTTCCATTAATAAGAAATCCCATTTTTAACCATTAAATAGGGGGAATCCTCTTGCAACTATATGCAAATTACTTTGGAGTATGCAAACAGTTTGAGCATTTTTTTTTGTGTAGTACTGGGGATTGAACCCAGGGGCATTCTACCTCTGAGCTACACTCCCCAGTCCTATTTTTTATTCTTTATTTTGAAACAGGGTTTCACTAAGTTGCAGAGAGCCTCACTAAGTAGCTGAAGCTAGCTGAGAACTGGGATCCTCCTGTCTCAGCTTCCCAAGTACTGGGATTACAAGAGTGTGCCACCATGCCCGGCTATTTGAGCATTTATTTATTGTGGTACTAGGGCTTGAACCCAGAGGTCTTCTACCTCCAAGCTATACCCCTTGGCCCTATTTTATATTTTATTTTGAAACAGGCTCTCACTAGGTTTCTAAGTCTCATTGTACTACTGAGGCTGTCCTGAAACCTGTGATCCTTCTGTTTCATCCTTCCAAGTACTGAGATTACAGGCATGCATCACCATGCCCGGCTTGAGCATACCTTTATTTGGAATTACCATCGTGAACAAATTTCACTTCCATTGTTGCTTTTGTTAAAACTAAATGCCATAGCCGGGCATGCATGGTGGCACATACTTGTAATCCTAGTACTTCAGAGGCGGAGACTGGAGGATCACAGTTTTAGTGAGACCCTCTGCAACTTAGTGAGACCTCATTTCAAAATAAGAGAATCAAATCAGGCTGGGGTTGTAGCTCAGAGGCAGAATGCCCCTGGTTACCATCTCCAGTACCTACCACAAAACAAACAAACAAAAACAAAACTGAATGCCATTCTGAGGAAAGATGTAAAACAGTGGAAGTCTGACCTGTGTACTCACCCGGTCACTGATAGACTAGCTTATCCCATTATTCTTACGGCACAGGTCTTTGCCTATTCACGACCTCTGCAGTTCTTCCCTGCTGACTGGCTTCGCTCCAGCCTTTCTTTCCCCTAGTCCTTTTAACCCTGGGGGCTGAGGTGAGGAGAGCCCCATCAGGAGTCTCTGAGCCTTCGGTGCCCAGGTTTTCAGAAACTGTAAGCAAGGTTAGTGTGAATTTAGAAAAAAAAAAAAAAAAGTGTACATAAAAGCTCTTCTGGTTCATTTGATTTTTTGTGTGTGTGAAGAAACAATAGTGTTTATTTATCATGTTGGCTTAGAATTTCTTTGGCATTCCGAATATTCTCTCAATTTTAACCAGAAACTAAATTCAATAACATCTTTAAAAAACAAAACAGTTTTTAGTTGAGGGTGGGTGAGGAAGTTATATGAAGATTGAGTGGGAACCTTAACCCAAGGACATAATAGACAAGAAACAATATTTTTTTCTCCCCTTTCTTCAGAAGTAGTCTTCCGCATGGTTTAATGTGCTAACATAGCCCCGGTTCCAATATTTCAAAAGATACAGAACTTCCCAGCATGATGATAAAGTTTTCCTGTGTTCCAATAATAAAACCCCAGCATACCAGTGATTTCCAGTTCCTTTGTGGCTCAGCAATTTGTGAAGACCAACCAAGTCCTAAGCACCCGGCCTGCAGTATCAGTGTGGGAGTCGGAAACAGATGTTCATGGGACAATGCCATTTGTTGTCACTGTCGATACTACGTGGCAACTTTCCCAAATGAAATTGTTTGTGGATGGAAAAGAATGTAAGCAGTGATTCATGCCCAGGATCTTTTTTGGGGGGGGGGGGGCTGTAGGCTAACCATATTTTATTTGTTTAAATCACAGAACATTAGTGGGTTAAACATTTTAGGATAACTTACTATTAGAGTATCTTTCCTGTTTTTTTTTCTCCTGTACTGTCTTCTAAAAGGAGAGACTGTTTTCAGTGGCTTGCTGAAAAGAGTTAACATGCCGTATTTTTTATTTGAGATTTCTGAGAGCAATTGACATTTCTTGAGATCTAGTATTTTAGTATTTTATTTGGTAGGCACAGAATTTCCAGTTGCCATGAATACCATGCCTTCCTTAGCCTTTTTTGTTAATCATTTTGGAAATAGAACTCAAGATAATCAATTATTAAGTGGAAACATTTATTAGTAGGTAGCCTTGCATGATCTTGAGTTAAGATTTTCATGAATATTGCAAAGAATCCACTAATCATGCTTACTATAAGAGACAGTGAATTTATCTATATAAATTAAATATTGCTTTATAGAGACATTTAAAATGTGCTCACAATGAACTAGATATAGCAGAGCTACTTAAGAATTAAGTACATCATGACCTATGAAATTATAAGCAAATGATAGTTTTCAGGAAGAAATCCCACCTAGATTTCAAGGCAAAATATCATCCTAATGCTGTTTTTCTAAAAACAAATTTTAATCTGCAAATGAAAGCTTTTTAACATAAATATTCATGCCAACAGATGCCTAAGGCCATAATTATAAACATATTTTATGTTCTTTTAAAAATATGTATTTCTCATAATTAGATTTCTACATCACAGAGAAATTATTTTAATGCACTTAAAATCTGACTGTGTGTATGTCGGGGAGGGAATAGTGGGGATTGAACCCAGGAGCATTCTATCTCTGAGCTACACTCCCAGCCCTTTTTATTTATTTTTTGTTTTGAATCAGGGTCTTGCTAGGTAGCCAAGGCTGTCCTCAAACCTGCAATCCTCCTGTCTCGGCCTCCCAAGTATTGGGATTACAGGTATGAGCCACCGGTGCCCACCTTGGCTTTCCAACGACAGAGGAAAGATTGATGTCACATACAGTGGAAGGGGCCCTAGGTGAGGAAATGAGAATGTGAGTTCCAGTATTTTCACTGCCTATTATGTTTGTAAATTGTAGTTGAATGGCTCTCCCTAGCTTGGTGTCTTATTCTCAGGTACGGGATACCTGGTCAGGCTGGATGACCTCTAGGACCTTTCCAGAATCTCACAGTTTTTGTTTGGTTTTGGTACTGGGGATTGAATCCGAGCATGCTTTAGCTCTGAGCTACATCCCCAGCCCTTATAATTTTTTAAATTTTGAGACAAGGTCTTGCCAAATGCCTAAATGCACAGGCTGGCCTTGAACTTGAAGCCCTCATATATATATATATAATTTTTCTTAAGCCACTCATATGTAATTCTACATTTTCTTAAATTCTAATATTATTTGGAGAATGATTCAGACTTTTAAAAGTAACTTTAAGCTGGGCATAGTAGCACACACCTGTAATCCTAGTACTTGGGAGGCTGAGACCAGAGGATCGCAGGTTCAAGAACAGCCTCAGCAATATAGTAAGACTCTCAGCAACCTAGAGAGACCCTGTTTCAAACAAAAAATAAAATAGGGCTGGGGGTGTAGCTCAGAGATAGAATGCCCCTTGGTTCACCCCCCCACCCCCATGCAAAAGAAAAGTAACTTCAAGAGCTGTGTGTGTAGCTTGGTGGTAGAGAGACTATCTAGCATGTGCCACGCCCTGCCTGGGTTGCATGTCCAGTACCACAAAAACATAAAAATTAACGTACTTTCATTCACATAATTTTATCACATGCTTTAGATACTATCATTTTTATGATATGAATAATAAACATCTGTGATTTATTCTAATGAATAAGAAATTTTCTAAACCACTTCTTTGGCCTAGCAAATTTAGTAAAACTTTCTTTTCTTTTTTTTTCCTTTGCTTGTCTGGGGATTGAACCCAGGGGCATTCTACCTTCTAGCTACACCCCGAGCCCTATTTTTTATTCTTTATTTTGGAAACAGGGTCTCACTAAGTTTCAGAGGGTCTCACTAAGTAGCTGAGGCTGCAATCAATCCCCTTGTTAACTACAGCTTTTAAATATTCAGGCTAGCAAATTCTTTATGGGTTCACCTGTACATTTTTCAAATTCTACTAATTCCTTTATAAAGGCTGAATTAGATGGATTTAGGTTGCCTCTTCCCAGCAGCCACAAGGCAAGATCAAGAAAACCGAAATTTCGAATCCCGGTATTATTACAGGCAAGGCCCCAATTCTCCTTGACAGAAGTGATTTCAATTAGGGCGTCCCTGGCTCCCTTTCCTGTGTCCCTAGAACAAATGTTATTGGTATAAGGGGAAACCCTTGGATACCAGATAAGCCACTCACTGTGTGGAGCAGAGTTACTTAGAGTGCTCCGGATCCCATCTTTGATCTCGGGCGATATTTTTCTCTGTTATGTCACGGAGGTCACCTGGCTCATGTGTGACAAACTGCCTGTATAAGTCACAGTGCCAGTGGCAGAGATTTGTAACCATGCCCCTGGTCCATTGCCTTTGAATTATTTCGCAGGCCCGCCGCTTTACATTTACACTCTGTCGGAAGATGAACAGGGGAAGGGAGTAAAATCAAGGGCAGGGTCTCATCCTGAAGGACAAGGGGAAACAGGTGGAAGGTTAATGGCCCTGGAGCGATTCCACCAGCCTCTCAGGCTTGATATATGGGCCTCGGGCCTAAAACGGGCATTGGCTTTCAAAGATATATTATTTCATTTGAGGAGAGACATTCTGGAGTTCCTGCATTTGTCTGCTGATAGATGATCCTCTGTCCACAATTGGTTATGGCGTGTGAGTTTTCCTTGGGCCTGCTCCCGTACATAAAAATTTTGCTGAGCTCCCCAACCTTTTACAGGCCTTTTAAGACCCTGCCGGCCGTGTGTGAGCCCCTCGGCAGGCTGCTGGGTTTCCGTGTCTGCTATTTTTGTCATTCCTTTTGAACCAGGAGGCAAGTGGGGGATGAAAGACACTTCTGTTCATTCATACAGAACCTGATAAGGGTGGCCTTGCCAAAAAAAAAAAAAAGAGAGAGAGAGAGAGAGAGGAGAGGTGTGACAGGAACATTGGGACTCAAACATGCGGGGCAGTCTGGTAAGATGAGTTCAGTCCAGAATTCAGTTGTCCTGGTTTCAAAAAGTTGCTTGCTTGAAAGATAGATATTAGCCAGGCATGGTGGTATATGCCTGTAATCTCAGTACTTGGGAGGCTGAGACAAGATGATGACGGGTTCCAGGTCAGCTGTAGCAACTTAACAAGACCCTCAGCAACTTAGTGAGACCCTGTTTCAAAATAAAAAATAAAAAGGGCTATGCATGTAGCTCAGAGGTAAAATGCCCCCAGGTTTAATCCCCATTTGCAGAAAAAATAAATAAATAAATACACACTACTGAAAAGGCTTTTGACTTCATAACTGTTTTTGCACTACTCCTAAGCTTCAAACAAATGGTTTTATTTTTATTTTTATTTTTTCCAAAAAGTTTAAGGTGGTTTTTCAGAAGATAGACAGTTGGAAAAAGATGCTTTACATAAAGACCAGTGATTAATTTGCCTCACAAGAACCACCCGGCAGTGCTAGCAAAAAATATGTCTAGTGGCTCAAATGTTGCATATGATTGAACTGGTCACTAGATTAATGGAACCAGTCCCTTGAATTAACCTTGTGTGGCCTCAAAAGTCCTGTCATAGAATCTGTGGCTGCACAAGCCATTTAGCCTTACTGTTGGTACATTTAATATTGAGGAAAATATTTGGAATTCTAATATGCTTTGATTTATATATTGTGAAATTAACCATTAACTCTGGTTTGGTGTGTGCATATATAAAATCTTTGATTTTATAATTCCTGCTAAGAGTTCTAATAGCCTTGTCAAAGATTTTTTTTTTTTTTTTTTGGCAGTACTGGGGATTGAAACCAGGGGCATTCTACCTCTGAGCTACACCCCCAGTCCTATTTTTTTTTTTTTTTTGAAATACGGTCTCACTAAGTTGCAGAGAGCCTCAATAAGTAGCTAAGGCTGGCCTCCCAAGTACTGGGATTACAAGTGTGCACCAACACGCCCGGCACTTTTTTTTTTTTTTTTTTAAGGGTACGAGGGATTGAACTGAGGGACATCCTAACTTGAAGTTATACCCCTAGCCTGATTTTATTTTTTTATTTTGAAACAGCATCTTGCTAAGTTGTGGAGGCTGACTGTGAACCAGCGATCCTCCTGTCTCAGCCTCCCAAGTGCTGAGCTTACAAGAGTGGGCCATCACGCCCACCTTGATAATGCTTTTTATTTTATTAGTACTAGGGATTGAACCCAGAGACATTCTACCTTTGCACTACACCCCTACCCTGCTTTTATTTTTTATTTGGAAATAGGGTCTTGGTAGGTTGATGAGTCTCTCTACCCCCTTAGGCTGTCCTTAAACCTGAGATCCTCTTGTCTCAGACCCCCAAGTACTGGGATTACAGGCATGCACCAGCATGCTCAGGTGGCATTCTACCTCTGAGCTACACCCCTAGCCCTATTTTATTTTTATTTTGAAGCAGGATTTCACTAGATAGATGAGTGTTTCACTATATCCTGAGGCTGTTGCCTAGATAATGGTTTTTAAAATGTGTGTGTGTGTGTGTGTGTGTGTGTGTGTGTGTGTGTGTGTATTTGACAGTACTGGGGATAGAAACCAAACACTCTGTATCACTGAGCTATATCCTCAGCCTTTTTTATTTTTTATTTTGAGAAACGGTCTCACTAAATTGCTGAGGCTGACCTCGAACTTGCAATCTTCCGGATCCTCCTGCCTCAGTCTCTGGAATTGCTGGTATTACAGGTATGCACCACAATGCCCAGCTAAGATAATGCTTATTTTTATAGCAAGCATTAAGGGAAAATAATCTCTATAAGCTCACTATTTAAACAAAAGGTGACTCCTCTCCCCCCAGTTATTTTGTGTTTCACTACCCTTGTATTTTGTGAATTCTCACACCACTGTATGAAATGTCAGAATTCTATTTGTGGACATTTTTATCCTGAATATCTTTGTCCAAAACAAATTCTTCACATGGAGAAATTTTCCATTATCATCATGGACATACTGGTATTTTTCTATCAAGAATAAGTTAATATTGGACAATTTATCTAATAATGTATGAGTATCAATTGAAATCTAATTCTTTTGTGTACACAAAATTTATTTGATTCCTGCGTGTGTGTGTGTGTGTGTGTGTGTGTGTGTGTGTTACTAGAGATTGAACTCGGGGACATTCTACCCCCTGAGTTACACCTCCAGCCCTTTTTACTTATTTTTTTATGTGAAACAGGTGCCTGCTAGGTTGCTGAGAATCTCACTATATTGCTGAGACTGTCCTGGAACCTTAGATCCTCCTGTCTAGTTTCCTAAGCACTGTGATTACAGGCATGGACCACCACACCCCGCTGAAATTTAATTCTCGAGTGAGATGCACTGCTGTGCAACTAATTACAAGTACTTTCACATATATTTACATTGGGTCTTTATCATAATCCTTGTACATACAAAATCAGGACCAGGGCTGGGGCTGTAGCTCAGTGGTATAGAAAGTGCTTACCTAGCATGCTTGGGGTCCTTCCTGGGTTCATCCCCTCCCTTCTTCAAAATCAAACCCAGCCCTGCCCTCCGGAGAAAGTGCAGCATCTGGCCATTGACCTGTTAATAATTAGATTATAAAGTGTACACGTGGGGGGGGCACTGAGTACTGAACCTAGGGCATTCTACCTCTGAACTACACCCCCAGCCCTATTTATTTATTTGTTTGTTTGTTTATACTGGGAATTGAAACCAGAGGCATTCTACTTCCTAGCTATACCCCTACCCTATTTTATTTTCATTTTGAAACAGGGTTGCCCTAGGTTGATGAGTCTCACTACTTTCTGAGACTGTCCTCAAACCTGCGATCATCCTGTCTCAGCCTCCCAGGTACTGGGATTCCATCGTGAGCCACCAGGCCTGGCAAGGTGCTCTTTTCTCTTCCTCTGGAATATTGCCAAATAGAGATTAGACCAGAAGCAGGAGAACTGGAGAGACATGTCCCTCTCAGTACCTGCAGGACGGAATGTCCTAACTTTTTTAAAGGGAAGATTCCAAATCCTCCATCCCAGAGAGTTGATAAGGTGTATGAGCCTTGGGGAGAATCGGGGAGGGTCCGCCCATGCTTGCACTCGTTGCTTGGATGAATGGATAAAAGGTTAGGACTTAAAACCACCAACTGAGAGTATCAGAGACAACCTACTCTCAACAGAATGTGAGGTCCCAAATCACACAGGCATGCTTTTCAATCACAGAACAAAATGTACTCATTTCAGTCTTTTTGCTTGTAAACTGAAATGCCTGATTTTCCTGTTTGAAAGGTGACCAATGGTTTTCAGTCCTATTTGGAGTCTTCTGTGATATTTCCCAGTCAGTAAACCCCAGACCTGTGGCTTTTGTCAGTGTGTCTTGCAATGATGGAGACAAAGAATCCCAATGCCCCCTGTCTTCTACATCTGTCCTCGTCTGTCCCCCAGCTCAGATGGACACCCCCAGCAGCTGATCCATAGGAGGCCAAACACTTGAACACGGCTTCTTAATTGCTCATTTGCAGTTGGACAAAATGCTAAATGCAGAAAGACTTCAAAGCCCATGGAATCTGCACTGAAAACAGGATCTCAATACACATAGTCGCTTATTGTTGCAAAATTAGAATAACAAATGTACCCAGCAGGAAGCCAACATAAACTTGCCTGAGTTTTATTCAACCTGAGAGTCAACCATTGGTGGTTCCCCCCACTCCCTTTAACAGCAATAGATGAGGCAAACACAGGGCTCTGTTATTCTATACTGCTCATTTTAACGATATATTTAGGTCCCCATCACACTTTGTATTTTTACGTGTAATTACCCTTATTAAAAAAAAAAAAAAACACTCATTAGTGTTCTGTTCCGCTGACTTAATTATGCCCCTTAATTAAATCTTGACTAACTGGGGTCACTGCAGTGTCAGGGGGATTTGTCACTGTTTGTCAGCAGGTGTCTGGTTGCATCTATTTGTGGTTTTCCTATGGTTTAAATCTATTTAATAGCTTGGTGGTTTTTCCCTCTCCGCTAAATGCCAGAGAGAGCGAGAGAGTGAGACAGAGATATATAGATAGATAGATAGATAGATAGATAGATAGATAGATAGATAGATAGAGATAGGTAGGTAGATAGATAGATAGATAGATAGATAGATAGATAGATAGATAGAGATATCTCACTGGAAGGACAAACAACACATATTTGACAGGCAACAGCTCCCCAAACCTTATTTGTAAGAGGAGATTTTTGTTTTCAACAGTCTACAAAATTCCCTGCACTAGGGGATAGATGCTGAGAACAGACTTGACTATGACAGAGGAACTTTTTAAAAGATCCCATTGAGCCAGGCATGGTGGCACACGCTTGTAATCTCAGCATTTGGGAGGCTGAGATCGGAGGATCTGGGTTCGTGGCCAGCCTCAGCTACTTAGTGAGGCACTCTGCAACTTAGTGAGATCCTGTTTCAAAATAAAGAATAAAAAATAGGGCTGGGGGTATAGCTCGGAGGTAGAATGCCCTTAAGTTCAATCCTCAGTACTACAAAAATAAATAAATAAATAAATAAATAAATAAATAAATAAATAAAGATCCCATTGTTAGAAGCTGTGCATGGTGGTGCACACCTGTAATCCCGGTACTTGGGACGCTGAGACAGAAGGATCTCAGGCTGGAGGCCAGCCTCAGCAATTTAGGGAGACTCTGTTTCAAAATAAAAAAATAAAAAAGGGCAAGGACTATGGGTTTGGAGGTGGGATGCCCTGAGATTCAATCCCCAGTCCAAAAAGAAGAAAAAATCAATATGTTTGCATTATAGAAATTATTATTGTTATTATTATTAATATTACTATATGGTACTGAGGATTGAACTCTGGCATTCTATCTTCGAGCTACATCCCCAGCCCTAATTTATATTTTTATTTCGAAACAAGGTTTCAGTAGGTTGAGTCTCATTACTTTGCTGAGGCTGTCCTCAAACTTGTAATTCTCCTGTCTCAGCCTTCCAACCTGGGATTACAAGTCATGCACCACCACTCTCGGCTAGAAATTATGATCATATCTGTGTATATAATTCTAAAAGTTCCTTGAAGAACCCCAAACCATTTTTTGTTGTTAATGTTATGAGTATCACATTAGGTGTTTTGTACCACGGCACACAATTGTTAATAAAATATAAAACAGGGCAGGGTTGTAGGGCAGTAGTAGAACACTTTCTTAGCATGTGTGAGGCCTTGGATTCCATTTACAGCACCACAGAAAATAATAAAGTAAGAAGTTGGGCGTGGTAGCTCATGCCTGTAATCCCAGATCCCAGTACTTAGGAGGCTGAGACAGGAAGATCGAAAGTTGGAAGACAGCCTCAGCAAGTAGTGAGACTCTCATCGACCTAGAAAGACCCTGTTTCAAAATAAAAATAAAATAGCTCAGATGTAGAATGCCCCTGAGTTCAAGCCCCAGTACCACTCAGAGAAATAAATACATAAATAAAAAATAAATAAATGCACAAATTTAAAAAGTAAGAATCAGCTTGGTGTGGTGGCACATGCTTGTAATCCCAGTACTTGGGAGGTTGAGAGAGGGGGATCACAGGTTCGCAGCCAGCCTCAGCTACTTAGTGAGGCCCTGTTTCTGAATAAAGAATTAAAAAAAGAGAAAAGGCTAAGGGTGTAGCTGTGAGGTAGAATGCCCCTGGGTTCAATCCCCAGTACTGCAAAATAAATAAATAAAAATAAATAAAATAAAAAGTAGGAATCAGAAGTCTCTTCTGTGGCTTATATATGAACAAAAGTCAATTCACTGTTTGAAGTGAGTCTTAATCTAAGACTGCTGTGTCTTCCCATTTCACATTAGTGATTAGACTCCAGACTTCAGTCCATTACTTCCGGGAGACGCAATTCCCATGTTTCTGTCTATAATAGGCACCTAATGTTGATCTGAATAATTGATTAGCCCAGGCAAGCTTTTATAATTAGTTGTCAGCTTCTCGACATAAGCCCTCACAACACTGGCTGTGAACCTACAAAGCTTTTACATTTATTAATCTGTTTTTAATCTAAAAAGGGTATAGGGAAGGTACCTGAAAGCATTTATGTTTGTTTTGTAGAATTAGGATGACTTTTCTAACACAAGTCCTAAGTAATTAAACTCAAGCTGTATGTCTGTGAGTTTTTCTATCTGGTCAACAGTGGACTCAAATTCAGAATTGTCTAAAAATATAGCATCTAGCTTCATTTAGGAGCAAGGAGACACAGTTTCTAACAGTTGAGCTTTGCATAATTCAGATTTCTAATAATATGTTTCAATGAGATAATAGGTTACAGATATCAAATGTAAAACAGTGTTGTGGTATGGCCCCAATATCCTTTTGTGTGTGTGTGTGTGTGTGTGTCATTGGGGATTGAACTCAGGGCCATTCTACCTCCCAGCTACATCCTTAGCCCTATTTTATTTTTATTTTGAAACAGAGTTTCACTAGGTTGATGAAAGTTTCACTATTTGCTGAGGCTATCCTCGAACCTGTGTTCCTCCTGTTTCAGCTCCTAAGCACTGGGATTACAGGTGTTCACCACCAAGCCCGGCCAATTGATTTTTTTTTTTTTCTAAAGAATTATACCACTGAGTGAAACCTTGTCTCAAAATAAAAGTTTAGAAAGAACTGGGAATGTAGCTCACTGGGATGATGCTTGTTTAACATTTGCAAGGCTCTGTGTTCAACCTCTAGTGTTTCAAATCAAAACCAAAAACAAAACACAAAATGAATGAATTTCAGCTGCCTATTTATTTTTTGGTGGTACTGGGGATGGAACATAGGGGCATTCTACCTCCAAGTTACACTCCCATCCCTATTTTACTTTTTATTTTGAAACAGGGTCTCACTAGGTTGATGAGAGTCTCACTACTTGCTGAGGCTGTCCTCAAACCTGTAATCCTCCTGTCTCAGCCTCCCAAGTACTGGGATTACAGGCATGCACCACCACACCTAGCAGAAGACTTTATTTAAAATAATCGCTAATGAAGTCAAAAGCATTTATAGTTTAGCAAAGCAGCATAATTCAGAATGTGCTTAGAACAGATGTCTTTGCTCCCTGCTGGTTAAGCCTTTTTTTAAGAGAAATTTATATTCTTTAGCTTTATGTAAGGGAATAGATCACAGAAGGGTAGAAATTGTGAATGAACAATGTATTTTAAAGCTTGATAGAATGTCTAAGAATATTTTTCTGTGTAATACCTGAATGACACCCATTAAGTGGAGTTTCAGATAATCTCACAATGCCCTGGCCCATGTAAACCTCATAGATCCGCCATCATTCTTAGCAAATAAGAAAATATATTATGTAATTTCATTAACAATGCATTGATCCCTTTGTAGCAACCTCTTTCTAATTCATTGATTTTATAGTACAAGAACAGTAACATTTTTTGGCATTGAAAATATGCAGTACCAGAGTGTACTATAGCCATTAATAGAAAACGTAACAGGAAAAGAAACACCCTTAACAAAAGGAGAATCAGGTTTTCTAGGCACAAAATAATGGTGTGTTTGAACACTGCTAAAATCTAGTACAGTAAGAATTCTATCATTTGGTCACATTCTGAGCCACTTTGTACCTGATCAAATGACTTGTTGAAACTTGAAGGTGAGAAGCAGGTAGCATTATCCTGGATCCAGGCCAGGTTACTGCGCATGGGTCTGAAGTGGTTCTGCCCCCTGGGGCTGGAAGGAAGGGGGTCAGAAGCGTGCATCGTAGGTTATTAACTTAGCTCTTTTATTGTTCAGTTTCCTTAGCTGTAAAATACCCTGTAAAGGTTTTTCAGAGATTTGACTGGGGACTAAATGATTTAACATAAGTGAAGTTCCTGGCAGATAGTGTATATATTCACAAAATGCCAATGCCTTCCTTCCTTTATTCTCACTGTAAAGTCCCTGGTGCTACCTTTGATTCATTCATTCAATGCTTGGGTTTGGCACAAGGCATTGTATATACAGTTACTTTTTTCTTCTCACCCCAGAGGTCTCCTGATGTGGACATTAGACAGGTCAGGAGTTAAACAAACTTGGCCTCGGATCTCATTTCTTCCACTTGCTGGCGTACGCTCTTAGGAAAGTAAACTCTCAGCTTCTGTGACCATGTCTATAAAATAGGGGTGGTGGACAACTTTCATGGTATTTCCAAATTAAATAATATTAATAGATTGCATTGTGCTAGCATCTGGGTACACAGAGATGTATTAGAAATGACCTCACCGGGTGTGGTAGTGTCGCATGCTTGTAATCCCAGCATTTGGGAGGCTGAGACAGGAGGATCCTCAGTTACTTAGTGAGGCCCTCTGCAACTTAGTGAGACCCTGTTTCAAAAATAAAGAATAAAAAAAAAAAAATTAGGGCTGAGGATGTAGCTCGGAGGTAGAATGCCCTTGGGTTCCATCTCCAGTACCACAAAAAAAAAAAAAAAAAAGATCTCTACTCTCAAAGAGGAGGTCAGAGGATACACATGGATAAAATTTTGAGAACCAATGCTGTTTTGGGTGTCAGGGAACAGGCTACAATGCTGTTCTCAAAAAGACCGACACAACTTACTGTTCAAACTAACACGTATTTATTTGTATGCATTTGATGTCTCCTCTGTAGTTAAACAGAACTCTGAGGCGTCTTTATTTTTATTTATTTATATTTTAGTGGTACTGGTGATTAAGCCCTGGGACTTTCTACCTCTGAGTAACATCCCCAGCCATATTTTATTTATTTATTTTTTTAAATTTTTAAACAGGGACTAAGTTGCTAAGGGACTCGTTCACTTACCTTCCTGAGGCTTTTTTTTTTTTTTTTTTTTTTTTTTTTTTTTTTTTTTTTTTTTTTTTTTTTTTTTTTTTTTTTTTTTTTTTTTTTTTTTTTTTTTTTTTTTTTTTTTTTTTTTTTTTTTTTTTTTTTTTTTTTTTTTTTGTCTCTTCTAATATTTTAAATCTGAAAGCTCCTCAAACCTGAGTGCTGGGATTATAGGCATGTGCCACCACCCAGGCTCCTGAGACATTTTAAATCTACATAATGCTCCCATCTCTATTGGGTCTTATGTTAGGTATACCCTGTTTGGTTCCCTAGTAGCCTCCAGAGGAATCTACCAGTCTGTGAGCCTCCGTGGTCTAGATACTGACAGGCTGATTGGAGATCCAGTGGGATGGGAAGAGTCCAGAATCCAGGATGATTCATTTACTGTTAAGTGCCTTTCAGCCTTCCTTTCATTAGTTTGCCAAACAAGTCTTATTTATGCCAAATAATTAAGTCTATTATTAATGGCTAGGTATGAGGGCGGGGAGACTATGAGTTCCGGAAACTTTTTTAGAACTTAAAAGCTCACCTAATTACATTACAATATGGTGAGTGCAATAATAGAAGTCCCCCCAGGAGGGGAACATCTCCACAAAGGGGAGTCCTTTTTTTTTCTCTGCATAACCCTGACCTTGGTTAAAACTGGGGATGAGAAAACAAAGGGTAAACAAATTTTAGTCTCCCAGCATGGCTGTAGGGGCTTGATTCAGGTGACCTTGTAGCCCCTGCTAGACCCTTCCTCTACCTATACACACACACCCCTGGCCGTAGCTCCCCCACCCACCCACACCCTTGTGCACAAACGTACTCTGCTCACACTCACACTCAAAACCAGCTCCTGGCAGAGGTGTGCATGTGGGCCCCGGCTCAGGACCCATTCTTCTCTTGTGGAGTTCAAAGCTCCCATCTCTTCTGATTGTGTCCCCGGTGGTCCCCACCCATTCTCTCTTTTTTTTTTTTGTCTCCTAATATTTTAAATCTGAAAGCTCCTCCAGGCCTCATTAGTTCACATGTGTGTGTGCAAAGCTCCTCTAAAACCAAAGCACAACACAACACCCCTCACCCAGGCCACTCTCTTGTTCCTTTCTTTTCCTTTCCATTCTTTCCCTATTCTTTCTCTTTTTCTCCCCTCCTTCCCTCCTTCCCTCCCAGGGATTTTTTTTTTCTTTTTTTTTTTTTTTTTTTTTTGTGGTACTGGGGATTGAACTCAGGGGCATTCTACCTCCGAGCTACACCCCCAGCACTATTTTTTATTCTTTATTTTGAAACCGAGTCTCACTAAGTTGCGGAGGGCCTCACTAGGTAGCTGAGGCTGGCCGCGAACCCGGATCCTCTGGTCTCAGCCTCCCGAATGCTGGGATTACAAGTGTGCACCACCACGCCCGGCTAACCTTCCCAGGGATTGAACCCCGGGGCACTCTACCTCCAAACTACACCCCCAGCCCTATTTTTAAATTTTTTTATTTTGAAACAGGATCTCCCTAAAGTTACTGAGGGCCTCACTAAATTGCTGAAGCTGACCTCTAAATGGCCGCCCTCCTGTCTCAGCCTCCCAAGAACTAGGATTACAGGTGTGCACCACCCGTGGCCGGCTCTCCTCTGAGTGGTCCTCCACACACTGCAGCTGGGCCACAGGAGGCTGTCTCACACCTCGCCAGTGACCGAGGCTGCATCTCAGCCTCCGTCCTCTGCATTCACATCCCTGGCCATCCTTGCATCCCCAGATTTCCCTCTGGAGCAGACTTCTTGGCCACTAGTCAGCATTCTGTTTTGTGGAGTTCCTTCCTCCTTCTTTCCCCAACCCTTAACATTTTCCTCTTTCTCTCTTGGCTTCTCTTTCCTTCTCTCTCTACACAAGCTTCTTAATAATTTCACCTGCCCAGTTATGCTAGGCTTTTCTCCCAAACTCCTAAGTAGTATTATTTATTTATTTATCTTTTGTACTGGGGATTGAACCCAGCAGCAATCTACCTCTGAGCTACACCCCCAGCCCCCTCCCCCCACTGGTCCTTTTTATTTTGAAGCAGGGTCTCTCCAGGTTGCTGAGCCTCACTGATTTGCTGAGGCCAGTTCTGAACTCACAATCCTCCTGTCTCAGCCTCCCAAGTACTGGGATTACAATGTGGGGTGTGTGTGGCACCAAGACAGGCTCTAAGTAGCATTTTGAATCCCTTGCTAAATACATAAATGCCCATCACCTCTAAGAAGCCTCCTGGAGTTCTTCACTTTCTTTTCTTTTCTGTACTCCCTTTCAACACATTCTTTCTAGCGATTACCCTGGGGACTCTGATGTGGTCATCTTGTCACCAGAGGAGGGCCCCAGGATTTCCTGAAGAGTAGCACCTGAACTCAGGACAAGGGCCATGGGGGTTCCTGACCAATGTCACAGAAAGGAATTTAGGGGCATGTCAGATTGAGGCCAGAGCAGCAATTTATTTAGGAAAGTAAACTCAAGGGGAAAGAGAGAGTATGGGCTTTCGCAAGAGTGAGAAAGGTCCTCTTGGTCTAGGACACTGATAGCACGGAGGGGCCATGGCAGGTAGCTGGGCAAGAGGGGGCGGCAGGCTGGGGTTGCACTCTTTCCAGTGGACTGGAGAACTGCTTCCACCTCAGGCTACTTTCTGTGGGCAAAGCCAGGGGTACAAGGACTCAGGCCAGGTGACCGGGTTGCTCACGTGTTGCTTGTTTTGCATTCCAAGTTCAGGAAAGTTTCCTGCATTCCAGTGGTTCCAGAGAGTTTCCTTCATTTCAGCAGGGCATGGGGTGCTTCTCTTTTGAAAATCAGTCTGTCATTCTCTACTTCCCCGAATTCCTATCTCAGTAGTATTCACAACTTTTCCATTGCACGGAAAAATTAAAAACTCCCCACCATGCATGTATCCTGTCCTTGCAGTTTTTCATCCCTCCTCCAGCTGAATTCGAAGCCATTGGTTTGAGAAGTCTAAAGGGAGCCATGGAACTGCTTACTGTCTGCAAAATCTGACATACCGTTCTCCCAGCCTGCTTTGCGTTACTCAGGACTGACTATCCCCCACCCTTCCCCTGTCTTAGCTAGCTACTGGTTCCTCTCACAAGCCCAAGCACACAGTTTTCATCTCAGTAGTGATTCTATCACCTTTCTAACTTGTGCCAAGTTCATTTGTGATAATATGGAAATGCTTGGTATTTATTTAAAGCAGTGATTCTCAAGCCCTTTGATGTCAGAATAGGGTTTTTTTTCCTCTTAAAAATGATGACAAGCCAGGCATGGGATAGCATACACCTGTAATCTCAGTACTTGGGAGGCTGAGACAGGATGATCACATGTTTGCAGCCAGCCTCAACAACTTAGTGAGACCCTCAGTGAGACTCTTAGTGAGACAGGAGGATCATAGGTTCAAAGCCAGCCTTAGGAGTTTAGCAAGACCTGGTTTCAGAATAAAAAAATACAATAGGGCTGGGGGGGGGGGATCTAGCTCAAAGGTAGAATGCCCTGGGTTCAATCCCCAGCACCACATTAAATTAACTAATAAGTAAGTTAATTAATAAATAAATATTGAAGAGCCAGGTACTGTGGTACATGCCTGTACTTGGGAGGTTAAGACAGGAGGATAGCAGGTTTGAAGCCAGCTTTCACAACTTAGCCAGACCCTGTTTCAGAATTAGAAAGTGCTTGGGTTCAATCCCCAGTACCAAAACAACAAGAAAAACAACAACAACAAAAAACAAACTAAAAAAGGTAAAAAGGTGAAGGATTCCAAAGACCTTTAGTTCATTCAAGGTTCTAAACATATGTTTTGGGGGGTTATTTTTGGTGGTGCTGGGGGTTGACCCCAGAGGCTTTGAGCACACACTATATCACTGAACTACACCCCCAGCCTCTCTGTCAGTTTTAACCATCAATATTAATGTACTAAGAGTTAAAACAGAGAAATACTTAGAGCGGGAGAATCCAGGAGCATGCATTCCATTTACCACCAGAGTGATGATGTCATCCTTCCAGGGCCCCCGACACTCCCGGGAGGGGGAGGGTCAAGGGTACAAACAACATCTTGGTATAATTGAGGAAATAATTTTAACCTCTTGGACCCCTGACTACACACTTGTAAAACGACTGATTTCAACATTATTACCCGTGTAGTATTATCTACTCTTTTCATAGGGATTAAAATTTGATGCCAACTGGATCCAATTCCCAAACTGGGGTTTTCTTCATCTACCCCTCTTTCTTCTTCCCCCTTTCCCTCACTCACCCACTCGCTTTCTCTCTTCTGGGGATTGAACTCAGGGCCTGCTGGATGCCAGGCAAGTGCTCTACCACTGACTTAACACCCCCAGCCCCACAGACCATAATTTTCAACTCAGTAGGTGAGTGGAGTGGCGAGATAGACAGCCAGGGATGGCAACAGAAACCCTGCTCGACGCGGTGTCCTGGACTCTTCCTGCCAGTGGTCGGTCCCCAGGCTGCCTTGCTGGCAGGGATGGCTTCTGCAATGTCAGCGGGGGCTATAGCACAGCAGGACTTTGTGTGTAGGTCACTGATAAACAGGCAAGACCTTTCCCCACATGCCAGCCTTCATTCCCTCTTGGATATGTGCATGCACATATGCATGAACACACACACACACACACACACACACACACATACACGCGCGCACATGCACGCACCCACAGGCACATGCACACACCCTTGGAGCGTGATGGAAGTCCTGAGGACTCAGCACTGCCCTTCCCTGTGTTCTAGTTCCTCCCTGCCTTGACCACATTGCGTGTCTTTTGAGGTAGTGGGCACCATAGCATGGATCTTCTGAGGTCAGGTGCCCCCCCCCCCCCATTTGACAGCGAGGTTTCCATCTGATTAACCTTAAGGCAGGTAGGGGAGTTAGCAGGGAGGTCATGTCCAAACAAAAGACTGGAGTTGCTTTGATTGTCTTTATTTGCATTGAATAATTATTTTCTCTATCATAATATTTTTGTGGGTGTGTGGCACTAAAGTTAACTTAGGGACATTTAACCTGAGTTAAACTCCAAACTCGATTTTATTTATTTATTTATTTATTCTAGAACCTGGGATTGAACCCAGGGGCATTCTACCTCTCAGCTACATCCCTAGTCCTAGTTTTTATTCCTTATTTTGAAACAGGGTTTCACAAAGTTGCAGAGGGCTTCACTAGGGAGGTGACCCTGGCCACAAATCTCTCATCCTCCTTTCTCAATCTCCCAAGTACTGGGATTACAAGCATGCGCTTCATTTTTATTTCGAAACAGGGTCTGGCTAGGTTGATGAGAGTCTTGCTAAATTGCTGAGGTTGTCCTCAAACCTGCAATCCTCCTGTCTCAGCCTCCTAAGTATCAGGATTACAGATGTGCATCAATACATCTGGCCCTTATTTATTTTGAAACTGGGTCTTGCTAGGTTGTTGAGTGTCTGACTAAATTGGTGAGGCTGGCCTCCAGCCTGCGATCCTCCTATCTTAGCCTCCCAAGTACTGGGATTACAGGTGTGCACCACCACGCCTAGCTCACAGTGTGCATTTTAACAAGACTCCCAAAGTCAACTGTAGGCCTGTTAAAGTTCAAGGAGCACGAATCTTGAGCACAATTGTATCTTCTTGAACCTTAATGAGAATTCAGCAATGCCATTAATTAGTATGGCTTCCTGCCTAGAAAACTCATCACCTTTAATGTTAAAAAAATCTTGTTGAAATAATATTATTTATTTTATGAGTTTGCATCTATGCTATCTTGTCTGTAATTTCAGAAACACTTACAAATTCTGCAATACTTCTCAGTCTGTGTACTTTGGTGGTCATCTTTGGGGTCTGGCTGCAGTGAGCTTTATTAAAATCAAGCAAAGACGGAAGCTCCCCATTCACGACTGTGGTTTGTGGTGGAGTCTAATTTGTACCGCCGGGCAAAGGTCGTGTAGAGGAGCTGGTTAATGTGCTCACTCTGGGATGAGATCAATCTCCATACTTCACCGTATTGATCTGAGAGCTCATTGGCGCTTCCCTCCTTGAACTGCTCGTCGCTCCTGTGAATGGAGATGGATAGCTTTCTGAGCCGGAGGAGTCTATCAGGGGCGGGTGGTCTCGCCTCCTCAGTTACTGGCTCCTTTGGTTCCTGGAGTTAGCAACTAAGTTTATCACTTAGTTGGAGAAAAAGTGTTAGAAGAAATTGGTTGGTTTTCTGTGTTTTTGTTTGGTTTTAAGGTGTGTGTGTGTGTGTGTGTGTGTGTGTGTGTGTGTGTGTGTTATATTAAGGATTGAAACCAGGATTTTTATTTTTTGTTTTGAAACACGGTCTCTGTAAGGTGCAAAGACTGGCCTCTAACCTGTGATCCTCCTGTCTCAGCCTCCCAGGGAATGATAGGCACGTGCCACAGTGGCTGGCTCTCTTGGCTCTGTTGTTTTCTCTAGTTTTTATAAACCCCCTGTGCTCAAAGAAGATATAAACAGATGGCTTTTAAAATGTAACATACTGATGTTACTAAACCACAGCTCATATAGTGTGTGTGTGAAGTACTGGAGATTGGATCCAGGGACATTCTACCTTCAAGCTACACCTCCAGTCCTTTTTATTTTTTGTTTGAAACAGGGAGACCCTGTTTGTTTCAAGCAAGCAAACAAACAACAAAGAACAAAATAAACAAGTTTCTGAGAGCTTTGCTAAGTAAGATATCCTGTCTCAGCCTCCCAAACACTGGGCACTGGGATTATACGACTATGTTTTGTTGTTTGTTGTTGTTTTCTTTTTTTTTTTTTTTTTTTTTTTTT
>PVLC010020644.1:18555-28723 GCA_004027655.1 Graphiurus murinus | reverse complement strand
AAAAAAATAGATTTTATTTTAGAACAATGTTAGGTTCATAGTAAAACTGATTGGAAATCCAATTTATCAATTCTTTCTTTCCTATAATCATGCCTTTGGTGTTGTATGTAAAAAATCACTGCCAAGCCCAAGATTTAGATTTTCTTCTATACTATCTTCTAGGAATTTTATAGTTTTGCATTTTACATTTATGTCTGTGATCTCTGTTAAGTTAATTTTGTGAAAGGTGTAAGGTTTGTGACTATATTTATTTATTCTTTGCATTTGGATGTCCAGTTGCCCAGCACCATTTGCAGAAAACACCGTCTTTGCGTCATTGTACAGTGATGCCTTTGTTTCTTTGTTGAAGGTCAGTTAGCTGTATTCATGTGGGTCTACTTCTGGGCTCCCTATTCTGTTCCATGGGTCTATTTGACTCTTTTACACTTTGTTGATTACTGAAGCTTTATAATCAGTTTTGAAGTTGAGCAGTGTCAATCCTCCAACTTGTTCGCCACCTTTAATAATTTTGTGTTCATTGTCCTGGTTCTTTGGGTTGTCCATTTGTAAAGATATTATTGTCTTTGTTTGTGTTCTTATAACAAAATACCTCAGACCAAACAGTTTATAAATAACAGAAAGAGCCAGGTGTGGTGGCGCACGCTTATAATGCCAGTACTAGGGAGACTGAGACCGGAGGATCTGGGTTCTTGGCCAACCTCAGCTACTTAGGGAAAATCATAATCTATGCCTCTTCATCTTTATTGTTGTTCGTTCTGTTTCATTTGTGGTGCTGGGGATTGAACCCAGGGGCATTCTACCTCTTAGCTATACCCCCAATCCTAGGGTCATGCTAAGTTGTTGACAGCCTCACTAAGTTCCTGAGGCTGGTTTCAGATCTGTGATCCTCTTGTTTCAGCCTCCCACCACACCCGGCTCTCTTCATCTGTAAAAGCATTAAAACAGCCTAGGAGCTGGATGTGGGGGTGCATACTTATAATCCCAGCATTTGGGAGGCTGAGACTGGAGGATCTGGGTTTGCGGCCAGCCTCAGCTACCTAGTGAGGCCCTCGGCAACTTATTTTTATGTTTCAAAATAAAGAATAAAAAATAGGGCTGGGGATGTAGCTTGGAGGTAGAATGCCCCTGAGTTCAATCCTCAGTACTGCAAAAAACAAATAAACAAACAGCCTAGGGGTGGTGACACATGCCTGTCATCCCAGTACTTGGAGGGATGAGACAGGAGAATCACAGATTTAAGGCCAGCCTCAGCAATTTAGCAAGGCTCTCAGCAACTGAGTGAGATCTTGTTTCCAAATAAAAAATAAAACAGGGCTGTGATTGTAGGGAGGTAGAATGCCCCTGGGTTCAATCTTTCAGCATCACACACAAAAAAATAAGTACATTAAATAAGTAATTGCATTGAAACTTTTGTTAAATCCCAAGGGCAAACCATGTAGAAAGGGAAACAATAACATCTTCTACTGCTCACCTCCTAGCTTTGTTTTGCAGGAAATAAGTGCAGAAGGGAAAAGATGTGGCACTGGTCTCAAATCTCAGGAGAAAAACAAATCCCTGGTCTTCCAGCTCCTCCAGAGAGGAAGCTGATTTGCCGAAAGAGGCTAGTTGCTGGCTCTGCTTCATACTCCTGGCCATGCCCCAGCCTCCTCCCATCCCAGCAGGGAGAGAGGCTAGCCAGAGCACGCTGGGAGGAAAAGCCAGAGGAGGAGCTGAGAGGAGCCAGGTGGCGAATGGGGCTGCACATCTCTCTCCCAGTGTCAGGCCACACAACTGCTACAGGCCAGGTTTAACTGGTCAGCTGCAGGGGGGTCATGAGGGATCTCCAGAGAAGCCAAACCAAGCTGCAGGCCAAGCCTTCCTGATGTTATCCCTTCCAGCTGCTTGGAAGGATAACATCCCCAGAGACCACCCCGGAAGGCCTCCAGCTTTTAACCATTTGCCAGACTCTGAAAGCACCACTTCCACAATGTTCCCAAAAGTAACCCCTGCTGGGGAGGTGGGGTTGTCCTTAATCTGGGGACCAGCAATTTGTTCAAAAGGTCCTGAAATGTCTAGAAATCTGATGTGTGTGTTATTTTGTGGAGGGAAGATCTAAAGTTTTCATCATATTTTTAAAGGTGTAGAGTGGGGTAAGTCTTACACCAAATAATAATAATAATAATAATAATAATAATAATAATAATAATAAAATTGCTATATTAGAGGCCAGTACTAATACAGCTGCACTATTGAGGATTTTTTAAAAATTGGTGTGTTGTAACCATACATCGTAATGAAGTTCAGAGTGCTAGAGACATACATACACACAGTATTTGGTGAGCTTCCCCCTGGCTTCACACCACCTCCCACCCCATTCAAAAACATTAATTCCAGTACTTGGGAGGCTAAGACAGATCACAGTAAGTTTAAGGCCAGCCTCTCAGCAACCTAGCAAGACCCTGTTTCAAAACAAAAAAATAAAATAAGTCAGGGGTTATATTTCAGAGGTAGAATGCCCCTGGGTTCAATCCCCAGTACCACAAAACACAAACAAACAAAAAAACAAAAAAACATTAATGCAACAAATAGCGGTATTGTTCCCCATGCCAGGCACAGTACTAGGGGTAGAGATGAAATGATATGCAAGAGCAGATGCAAACTTCCTGTCACTCAAGAGACACAGATGTAAATTTTAAAACTGCAAAATGCATGGCTAATTTGAAACCAAATATTGCTCTGCAGCAAAGGAATCCATTTCCATGAGTGATATGGCTTAGTAAATGGTTAGCTTTTATTTTATATATTTATTTTTGATGGGTAATGCATCCATTTAAAAAAATTCAAAAGGATTATATAGTGAAAAATCTTTCTCTTTATCCGCCCATGTTCCCAACCACTTTCTGAAGGCCATACACACATTTTATTTTTTATTTGTTGTGTGAGTGGTACTGGGGATTGAACCCAGGGGCATTCTACCTCTGAGCTACACCCCCAGCCCTATTTTTTATTCTTTATTTTGAAGTAGGGTCTCACTAAGTGGCAGAGGGCCTCACTAAGTAGCTGAGGCTGACCATGAACTTACAATCCTCCTGTCTCAGCCTCCCAAGTACTGGGATTACAAGCATGCTCCACCACGCTCAGCTATAGGCATGTTTTATAAACTAGTGAGTAGGCCTTCTGCTTTTAGACTAGGAGGAGAAGAAAGGCTTACCTGAAGGTATGCCACTTGAGATGTGAAACATGAATATGGGTTACCTAAGTGAAGATGTTGGAAGGAGACAGAAGACACTCCAGACAGCGACAACAACCAGTGCAAAGGCCCTGTAGTGGGTGAGAGCATGATGTATTAAAGAACTAAAAAAATGCCTGTGTGGCTGGAATGCAGAGAGCAAGGAAGAGAGGTCCAGGGTGCTGCTGGTGGGGACACAAGCTTGTATCCTGTTGAGCATTCTATGCTTTTCCCTCAGAGCTTGGAGAAGCCACTGAAAGATGGGGGAAGATAACCTCGAATTATACTTGCATTTTGAAAAGATCACCCTGGCTATGTAGCATGGAACATGAGTTGCAGGAGAAAGCAGTTAATGGTCTCTTACTTAATTCAGATGAGAAAGGATGCAACTTGATGCTTGTCTAAGTTTGGGCTGCTACATATATCAAGGTCCCAGAGACTGGGTAGCTTATAAACAACGGAAGTTTATTTCCCACAGTTCTAGAGGTGAGAAGTCTGAGATGAGGGCGCCAGCATGGCTGGGTTCTGGGAGGACCCTCTCCTGGGTTACAGATTTGTTGTGTTTTTACATGGCAGCAAGAGAGTGAGGAAGCTTTCTGGCCTCTTTAATAAGGGCACTAGTCTCAGTCATGGATGCTCTACTCTTATGACATAAATTCTCTCCCAAAGGCTGTAGCTCCTAATTCCACCACCTTGTGGGGTGGATTTGAACATACGAATTTTGGGGGAGACACAGCATTCAGCCTGTTGCTCCAGTATATTGTTATAGTGACAGAAACCTGGCTAACACACAAGGTTTACAGCTGCCTGGGAGTGAGTGGATAGCAGCTGTAGCAGCAAGATCCCTTATGGAGGCGACAGCACCTCTGCCTCAAGGCCAAGATCTGTCAGGGCAACTACAAGAAAGACGCTGTAAGATATAAGCCCTTCCTGACAGCTAACAGACTGAGGAGATGTGTGTAGGAAGAGAGAGAGAGAGAGAGAGAGAGAGAGAGAGAGAGAGAGAGAGAGAGAGAGAGAGAGAAACTGGTGGCAAGAAATGTATTTATGTGCAAGACACTTCTGAAAAAAAAAATTTTTTTTTTTGAGGCACTGGGGGTTGAACTCAAGGGCATTCTACCTCCGAGCTATACCCCAGCCCTATTTTTTATTCTTTATTTTGAAACAGGGTCTCACTAAGTTGTGGAGAGCCTCACTAGGTAGCTGAGGCTGGCCGAGAACCCGGATCCTCCGGTCTCAGCCTCCCAAATGCTGGGATTTTAAGCATGCGCCACCACGCCCGGCTCAGTTCTGAAAATTTTAACAAAACATTTGTTAATTTTCTCAATTTTGGAAGAAAACCCTGAAACAATTTACTTATGATGTAGGTAACACCTGGCTGTATTTTGTTGAACTATCTGGCCAAACTGATAGGATAATTTAGCATCCTGTAAAAGGTTGATGGACAAAGAGCTAAAGCCTCCCGGAGTCTTGCTAGAAGTCATCTGGACCAATCTTCCCAGCACCCCAAACTCCTCTCACCTCTGCAGGGGACCCCCTAATGGCAGGATACTGTTAAGAAGTCCTAGCAGGATGACCCTGTGGGTGATGTTCACAAATTATGAAACAAGTAGTCACTGTAGTTGTTTGGATGTTTGCACATTTCATTTCTTTCTTTCCCCCAGACTCTCCAGAATGGCATATTCAGAGGAGCAAGGAGGAGTCCCCTACGGTTTCATCCGCCAGAATTCCGGCAACTCCATTTCCTTGGACTTTGAGCCCAACATGGAGTACCAGTTTGTGGAGCAATTGGAAGAGCGCTACAAATGTGCCTTCTGCCACTCGGTGCTTCACAACCCCCACCAGACTGGTTGTGGACACCGCTTCTGCCAGCACTGCATCCTGTCCCTGAGGTGAGCAGCCAGGGTCTGTGGCTCTGGCCACAACGGGCAGGGTGTTCCTGGCATTTCAGAGTCAGCTGTGCCACTCAACAGTAATCATGGTTTTGGGAATTGCTGTGGTTGGCCACAGAGCCACAGATAGGAGGAGCTTTCCCAGGGTCCCTCCGTGGGGGCCTGCAGAGTACTTTTCAGTTTTTTGATACTCATTTATAAATATTCACCTTTCTTAAAATTTACACGAAGCTGGGCATGGGAGTGCGCACCTGTAATCCCACTGCTTGGGAGGCTAAGACAGGAGAATAACAGATATGAGGCCAGCCTCAGCAACTTAGACCCTGTTTCAAAATAAAATAAGGTTGGGGGTGTAGCTTGGCGGTAGAACGCCACTGAGTTCAATCCTCAACATAAAAAAAGAAAAAGAAAAAGTTCAAACCATACCGTTTTGTATGGGGGAGTTGCACTAGATGCATAGTCTGTTGGCTGTCAGGAAGGGCTTGTATCTTACAGCGCCTTTGTTGTAGTTGCCCTGACTGATCTTGACCTTGAGGCAGAGGTGCTGTCGTCTCCATAAGGGACCTTCCTGCTATATCTGCTATCCACTCTCAGGCAGCTTTACACCTTGTGTGTTAGCCAGGTTTCCGTCACTATAACAATATACCTGAGATAATTAACTTGTAAAAAGGAGAGATTAACTTGGCTCACAGTTTTGGGGGTTCCAGGCAGGATCAATTGACACCACTGTTTTGGGTCTATGGCAAAGGCAGCACACCATGGCAGGAGCACTTGCTGGAGCAAAAGTTCTCCTACCCGCCAACCCCCAATGCCAGTAATCCCAGTACTTGGGAGGCTGACATAGGAGGATCACAGGTTCAAAGCCAGCCTCAGCAACTTAGCAAGACTCTCAGCAACCTAATGAGAGTTTTAAAACAAAACAAAAGTAAACTAAACTAGAAAGGTCTGGGGATGTAACTCAGAGATAGAATGCCCATGGGTTCAACCACCAGTAACACACACACACACACACACACACACACACACACACACACGCTCACCTTATCAACTAGAAAGCAAAAGGAAGAGAGAGGAAAGGGCTTGGGTCCCACTGTCCCCTTCAAGGGCATACCTCCAACAACCTAACTTCCTCCCACCAGGCCCTGTCTCATAAAAGTTCCACCACCTCCCAGTGGGACCACCCTGGGGACCAAGCCTTGAACACATAGATCTGAAGAGACCCTCAACATAACTATAGCAGCTGAG
This sequence comes from Graphiurus murinus, assembly GCA_004027655.1. Lineage (NCBI taxonomy): Eukaryota > Metazoa > Chordata > Mammalia > Rodentia > Gliridae > Graphiurus > Graphiurus murinus. The sequence goes on along the minus strand of PVLC010020644.1, from coordinate 22,378 downwards.
TCAGCCATTTTGAAAGAGGAGACCAGGAGAGATGAGGAAGCAGGCTTTGGGGGCCTCTAAAGGGGGCAGCAGGGCCACTGTTGTAGCCTGCCAGGCTCTGAAATGGGTTGTTAAGCACATCTCATCTACATGCCTATGCATTCAGCACCTGTGCATCCCAGGCCCTTTGCTCAGCTAAGCCCCAGCGTGGGGAGGTGAGGAGGAACACCCAGTCTAGTGAAGGGGTCAGGATATGGCACTGTGCTAACCAACATAGGAGGGGGCATTTAGCACTGACTGGGGTCTCTGCGCATCACTGCATCCTGAAGGATGAAATGTTCAGGCCGACTGGAAGGAGGAGCTGCTGAGGGAGGGGCGCAGGGCTGCCTTCTGGGGAGGGAACAGCCTGAGCAGTCAGGAGGGCAGGGCGTAACTGGAGTGCCCGGCTGCTCTCAGAGGAGCTGCTGAGGTTAAACACCTAACTATGGCTTTATTTTTATTTTTCTCTCTAGAGAATTAAATGCAGTACCGATCTGCCCTGTAGATAAGGAAGTTATCAAATCTCAGGAGGTAAGAAAATCATCTTTGGCTTTGCAGCTCTCGGGTGAAGAAGAAGCCAGTGTCCTGTATTGGGTTGGACCTGAAGGTTGGAGCAGGAGAAGGGTCAAGGGGGCTTCCCTGGAGTTCGTGTTCCTCTGCTGTGGGTTCAGGTCTGACTGTGTTTGGGACAAGCTCCTGTGGGTCTTGACTGACCGCTCCCTTCCCTACTGCTTCCTCTTCAGCCTGTCCTATACTAGCTGTAGCCACCTTGAGCTGCTAAGGGAAGAGAAGCATCCTGTTTCTTGGATTTCACCTTCTCATCTGGCTAATCCCTAAAATTCCCTTTTATTATTATGTTTGTTAACAGCTTTATTGAGCTATAATTTACATACCATAAAATTTGCTCCCCTCCCCCTCCCTTAGTACTGGGAATTGAACCAAAGGGTTTTCTACTTCTGAGCTACACACTCAGCCGTATATTATTCTTTATTGATTATTTATTTATTTATTTACCTTTGCAGTACTGGGGATTGAACTCAGGGACATTCTACCTCCAAGCTACACCCCCAGGCCTGTTTTTTTTTATTCTTTATTTTGAAACAGGGTCTCACTAAGTTGTGGAGGGCCTTACTAAGTAGTTGAAGCTGGCCACAAACCTGTGATCCTCCTATCTCAGCCTCCCAAGTACTGGGATCATAAGCATGCGCCACCACACCTGGCTCTTACTTTTTATTTTGAAATAGGGTTTCACTAAGTTGCTGAGGCTGGCCTTGAACCTGTGATCTTCCTGTCTCAGTCTTTTAAGTACTGGGATTACAGGTATGCACCACCACATCTGGCAAAATTTACTTTTTTTTTGGTGGTGGTACTGGGGATTGAACCCAGAGGCATTCTACCTTTGAGCTATACCCCTAGCCCGGTTTTATTTCTTATTTTGGAAACAGGGTCTCACTAGGTTGATGAGAGTCTTACTACTTGCTGAGGCTGTCCGCGAACCTGTGATCCTCCTGTTTCAGCCTCCCAAGTACTGGGATTACAAGCGCTAAAACTTACCTTTTAAAGTGCACAGTTCAGTGGGTTTTAGTGTGTTGACAGAGAATAATATGGTGTGCAGCCATAATACTATTCAATTTAAAAAATATTGTCATCACACAAGAAGAAATCCCATGCTCATTGGTAGTCACTTCCCAGCCTCAGCTCCTTAGTGAGTCCTTGCAACTTAGTGAGACCTTGTTTCAAAATAAAGAATAAAAAATAGGACTCGGGGTGTAGCTCAGGGGTAGAATGCCCCTGGATTAAATCCCCAGTACTGCAAAAAAAAAAAAAAAAAAAAAAAAAGCCAGGTGTTGTGGTACATACCTATAATCCCAGTACTTGGGAAGCTAAGACAGGAAGATTGCAGGTTTAAGGCCAGCCTCAACAATTTGGCAAAAACTTCAGCAATTTAGTGAGACAGACCCTGTTTCAAAAAATAACAAATTCAAAAAAGGGAGTACATGCCTGTAATCCCAGTACTTGGGAGGCTGAGACAGGAGGATCAAAGGTTTGAAGGCAGGTTTGAGGATGTCAGCAACTTAGCGTGACCCTGTTTCCAAATAAAAACATAAAATAGGGCTAGGGATGTAGCTTGGAGATAAAATACTTGTGGGTTCAACCCCTAGCATTACAAAATAAAGAGGGGCTGAATGCCTCTGGATTGAATCCGTAGCACCAAAAAAAAAAAAAAAAAAAAAAAAAAAAAAAAAGCAAAAAGCACTAATCTAAGTCTTTTTGATTATAACCTTCCTAGTGGGTGTGCAATTGTATTTATTTGGTGGTTTTGATTTGCTTTCCCTGGTGGCTATTGATGTAGAATATCTTTTCTTGTTTTTATTGGTTATTTGAATGTCTTCTTTGTAGAAATATCTGTCCAACTCCTTTGCCTCTTTTTAATTGGATTATTTGTCTGTAATTGTTCAGTTGTTCTTCATATATGCTGAATACACATTTCTTATCAGATATATGATTTGCAAATATTTTTCTTTCTTTAGGCTCTTTGTACTTTCTCGATGGTGTCTTTTGAACTGCAAAAAGTTTCATTTTCATTGGGTTATTTATTTTCCTTTTTTGGTTGCTTGTTTTCTTGGTGTTATGTCTAAGAAAATGTCTAACTTATGATCATGAAGATTTTCTCCCTAAGACCTCCCTTAATTAAGTTCTCTTGGCCGGGCGTGGTGGCGCACGCTTATAATCCCAGCATTTGGGAGGCTGAGACCGGAGGATCCGGGTTCTCGGCCAACCTCAGCTACCTAGTGAGGCACTCCGCAACTTAGTGAGACCCTGTTTCAAAATAAAGAATAAAAAATAGGGCTGGGGGTATAGCTCGGAGGTAGAATTCCCCTGAGTTCAATCTCCAGTACCGCAAAAAAAAAAAAAAAAAAAAAGTTCAGTTTTCTTCCTCTGATGTTCTGTTTTAGGACCTTCAAGCTTCACCTCCTCTGGGAAACTTTCCCTGTGTGCCTGGTCTGATGTACTTACTCCTTCTTCAAACTCCTTATGATGTGTTTTGCAAATTCCCACCCCAACTCCAAATCCAGAGAGCTGTGCTTTGCCTAGTGCCTGTCCGATCCACAAGACCAGGAGTTGGCATACTATTACTTTGGGGCTAATTCAGTCCACCACCTGTTTTCTGTTTTTGTATGGACTCTTAGCTAAGAAAATGGTTTTACGTTTTTAAGTGGTTGAATTTCAAAATAAAAATTTATTTTAAAAAAACAAAAGAAGAGCTATGTTTTGTGACACATGAAAATGATATGAAATTCAAATTTCAGTGCCCATAAATAATGTGTTATTGGAATACAGCTGTGCCTGTTAATTTACATATTGTGTATAGCAAAGTTAAAATGAGGCAACAGAGATGGTTGGGATGTGGCTTGCAAAACTGAAAATATTTAGTCTGACCATTTGCAGAGAAAGTTTGCCAACCTCTGATTGGTTCTGAAATAGCAAGTTGGCATGACTTCACTGACACGCTCTTATTTACCCTGAGACTGGAAGCTGAAATCATCACCCTTGGCCACAGCCCTACCTCCTGACCTTTGACACTGGGGTCAAGTTCGCCATGAGATTCCATTAACTGCAGCCTACTGCACTGAGTATCGAGTCACCTGGCTTGCCAGATGTATGTATCTGAGACAGCCTTTTCTTTAGTGTGGTGGTGAGTGTGCTGTTTCCATTCCAACCACCATCTGGAAGTTTCCACCCGACTTTTGAGATATACCTGAAGATCAAACTAATAATAGCTTCATTTGCATTGCTTTTAAGT
>PVLC010020644.1:11055-16055 GCA_004027655.1 Graphiurus murinus | reverse complement strand
TTCCTCTTCTCCTTTTCTTTACCACCTCTGGAATACCTTCCTCTCCTTTCCTTTTCTTCCTCTTAGTCCTTTCCTTTCTTCATTGAGTTAGGATATATACCCTTCTCTCCTCCCTTCTCTTCCTTCTGTACTGTCTTTTTGCCATCTACTGTGCAGGAACCCGTATAATGTGCTGGAGTATGGGGATGGAGAGTAAATAAAATTAATAAAAATGTCTTCTAATAACTGGCAAATTAATTGCCAAGCCTAAGGAACATGTCCAAGAACTGACGTGATTATGAGCGGTTTTCCAGACCACCAAAGAACAAAATCTTCCCTCTCTCCATCTTTCCCTCTACTTCCCACCACACACGGCTGGCTTTCATAGCCTTTGACCCAGGCCGCCTCCCTAGCAGGTAGCCACTGTGCAGCCTGGGGAGAAGCTGCTCCTCCTGCTGGCCCTGTGCTGCACCCTCTTCTTCCGCCCTCACTGGGCCCTCCCGCAGCCCCTCCCACTGGTCCCACCAGCCTATGGCCTCTGTTGCAGGAGCACCTCCAGCAGTGTTCCCTTCAAGCTGTGCAGTGCTCTAATGAGAACTGTCAGGAAGCAGTCCTCCGCAAAGACCTGAAAGAGCATCTGAGCGTGCGCTGTCAGTTTCGAGAGGAGAAATGCCTTTACTGCAAGAAGGATGTGGTAGTCCTCAATCTGCAGGTAAAAAGAACTGTCATCTCTATGGGGCTGCATTCTGCCTGAGTGGTCACAGTGAAAGCAAGTGGGATACAAGAAGCAGATTTCTGCATTTAGGCACAGAAACAAGTCTGTAGAATGAGGCATCTGAGAGGTCTGTTAAAAGCTCAAAACCCTCTTGCTGGCAGGCAGGATTCTTCATTTATCATGGGCAGAAATCGCACTGGAGCACCTGCTGTGTAAGTGTGGAGGGAGCTTGTGAGCCTTGGGCCACAGGGAGGTGTGGTCATGGCTGCCCTCCAGATTCTGCAAACTAGCTGGAGAAGCAGAGTGTGGGCACAAAAAGAGACCATGGGTACCTTTCACATGCACCAAAGGAGCCACACTGGTAATTCCTCATGCTGTCTTCTTTGACCCATGCCCTCTGACCTTTTTGCATAATCAGAGATTTTTTTTAATTGAATTCATTTACAACCAAAAAGAAGATACTGTTAATTTTGGTGGAATTAGGCCCAAAGTTCCTGTGGAGAGCAAGCCATGTGATACATATATTCCGAAAGGGACATGTCTGCAATTACTGCAAGGCCAGAGAAGAAAACGCTTGGTGTTGTTTCACTGCACTTTCTGTTTCAGAATCATGAAGAAAATTTGTGTCCTGAGTACCCAGTGTCTTGTCCCAACAAGTGTTTGCAGATTATTCCAAGAACCAAGGTGACTATAAAGAATCCTTTCCATAGATTCTACGTAAGATACATTTTAAGCAATCATGGTGTGTATTTGATAAAATCCTAGAAGCAATTATCCATGTGATCTATGTATCTCTGTTTTCCCTTCCTTTCCTCTACAAAAGTGTGTGTGTGTGTGTGTGTGTGTGTGTGTGTGTGTGTGTGTGTGTGTTACTGGGGATTGAACCCAAGAGCTTTTCTACCTCTGAGCTACACCCTCAGACCTATTTTTTATTTTGAAACAGGATCTTAATAGGTTACAGAGGGCGTCCCTAAGATGCTGAGGCTGGTCATGAACCTGCAACCGTCCTGTCTCAGCCTCCCATGTGCTGGGATTACAAACATGCGCCATCTCGCCTGGCACAAACTCTTCCTAGTTTTCATCCTAGCTCTTCCTTGCCAACGGTTCTGCTTCTGCTTGTCCCTCTCTTCCCCCCAAGCCACCTTTGGCTCCCTGCTAGCTGTACTTTTACCAGGTAGTTGGAGAATCGGTGGTGAGTTTCCATAGCTTAAGGCTGTTCATTTTGTAGGTGAATGAACATCTGGCTGTGTGTCCTGAAGCAGTACAAGACTGTCCTTTCAAACACTATGGCTGCACTGTAAAGGTATGAGATATCTTTTTGTTTCTTCCTCTACATTCTGCTGTGTAATTTACTTGGCAAGTCCATTTTACTCTGACTCCATTCAAGATGCAGAAGGATATGTAATTTTGAAAACACTAAGACTGTAATTGAGCTCAATGTGGTGGCGCACCCATTATCCCTTTCTTAGATGACTAACACAAGGATAAAAGCCATCATTTTGATAAGTTTAATCACAAATATTTAAAATTATCATATGATTTTGTAAGTACCATAAATAAAGTTAAATGGCAAACCACAAACTGTAGGGGAAAATTTGCAACATATGACCAGACCCAAAAAAAGGGGAGGGGAAAGGGAGCTATTTTTCTTAATATACAAAGAATTTTTACATGTGAACAAATTATTTGACTTAGTAGAAAAATAGGCAAAGAAATAATATAGGCAGTTCCAGAAAAAACCCAATTCACTGATAGATTTAAGAAAATGTGAGCCAGGTATGGCGACCCACACTTGTAATCCCAGTACTTGGGAGGCAGAGACTGGAGGATCCCAGTTCACAGCCAGCCTCAGCTACTTAGTGAAGCCCTCCACAACTTAATGAGAGCCTGTTTCAAAATAAAGAATAAAAAATAAAGCTAGGGGTATAGCTTGGAGGTAGAATGCCCCTGAGTTCAATCCCCAGTACCCCCCCCAAAAAAAGAAAATGTGCCCCAATTCATTCCTAAACGAATATAAATCATAACAAGAAATATAATATTCCTCATCAAATTGACAAAGATTAACACATTTTATGAGATCCAACTCTTTTTGAGGGTTGCTTAGTTATATCTATGAAAATAAAAAATGAACCTATATATTAATCTTACAATTCTACTACTAGGACTTTATGTCACAGATATCCTTTCATAAGTATGCAGTGATCACACACACACACACACACACACACACACACACACACACGCATATTAGAGTATCGGTTATTTAACAACCCCCTGTCCCAAACTAAAAACAATCTTAAGTCCACCACTAAAGTTCAACTATATAATTATATATTCATATTTTGGAATATTATGCATTTGATAAACAGTGAATTATGTAAGAAAAATAAATTAGACATCTCTTTTCATTTATGTTAAAAGGTATATATGTCTTTGCTACCTCTGGTAAGACTAAAGAATTGAGCATGGAGATGAAGAGATCTTTTACTTTTCATTCTACATCTTGCTATATTGTTTGATATAAACACATATTTCCTTTATTTTTAAAAGCTATTTGAGCTCAGTGGTAGATTACATGCTTAGCATATGTGAGGCCCTGTGGTCAATGCCCAGCATGAAATAGGAAGGAAGGAAAGAAGGAAAGAAAGAAAGAAGGAAGGAAGGAAGGAAGGAAGGAAGGAAGGAAGGAAGGAAGGAAGGAAGGGAGGGAGGGTTTGAAGAAATGTATTTTATTAGAAGCCTTTAAAAACAGTGAAGCCGGGCATGGTGGCGCAAGCTTGTAATCCCAGTATTTGAGAGGCTGAGACAGGAGGATCACAGGTTCACAGCTAGCTTCAGCAACTTAATGAGGCCCTACACAACTCAGTGAGACCCTGTTTCAAATTAAAAGAATAAAATAGGGCAGCAGGTGTAGCTCAGAGATAGAATGTCCCTGGGTTCCATCCCTAGTACCAAAAACAAACATACAAAAAAACAATGGAGGATCTAAATTTGTCATATATCACACCATTAACTGTCTTAGCTACAGAAAGGATATAGTTTATCTTTTAATGCTTAAAGTACACTATTGCTTTCCAGTTCTGAAAAGGATCTTTAGTTAGGCCCAAACTTCCAGCTGGGTTGTATTCTAGAATTTACTTCAGGGCAAGGGGTGGCTGGGAGAGTTGTTCTCTGGAACTTTGTATGGGACAGCCTGTCAATAAAGAGGACAACCTTAAATGGAAGGGAAATTGATAAATGTTTGCTTAGAATATGTGGATCATCTGACCCTTGTTTTTTTTTTTTTTTTTTTTACTAATAATAGAGGTAGTTTTCAGATAAATATTTTAATGATCTTGGAAGAAGTAACCATTTATTCTTACAAATGTATTCTATGATTTCAAGGGTGAGGAAGAAAATCAACACTGAGAATTTTGATAGTGGCCTGATTCTATGTGTCTGTAAATTCAAGATTGCCTCGGGGGTACTGTAGAATCCTAAAGTTGGAAAAGAGACCTGGTGTAGTCATTTTCCCCACAACCCACTTAGAGATAGGTATATGTCTAAACTATTAAAATAAGCAAAGTTGCTCATATTCTGCATAGCCAAAGATCCTCATGGCCCCCCTCAGTTTTGGAGACTCTCAATCACTAGCCTTGTCTCTCTCTTTGTACTAAAGGATAAGCGGGGGAACCTGCAGGAGCATGAGCATTCAGCCTTGCGAGACCACATGCTGCTGGTTTTAGAAAAGAACGTTCAATTAGAAGAACAGGTAAGTCTTCAAGGACTCACATCTGTAGGGAGCAGTGGAATTGCTGGGCGTTACCTGCTCTATATTGCTATTTTATATTTTCCTCAGTAAGTCAACTGGAGATAAATGTTTTTCTACTAAGTGGCAGACATGCTCATGGGATTATAGAACATTAGCACTGGAAGCTGCCTTTGAGATCTTTGGGTCCAACCTCCTCATTGAACAGATGATGTAATTAAGCTGAAAGAAACGTTGATGTGTTCTTAACTTGTATGTGGCAGAATTCAATCTCAAGCCCAAATCCACATGGTATATAGCACAGCCTCACCATAACCTGTTCACACACCTTTCAGTTACTAGTAGGTGCTTGATTTTTTTTTTCTTTTTTTCTTTTTTTGTAGTACTGGGGATTGAACCCAGGGGCATTCTCCAAGCTACACCCCCAGTCCTATTTTTTATTCTTTATTTTGAAACAAGGTCTCACTAAGTTGTGAAAGGCCTCACTAAGTAGCTGAGACTGGCTACAAACCCAGCTCCTCTGGTCTCAGCCTCCCAAGTACTGGGATTACAAGCGTG
>PVLC010020644.1:0-10955 GCA_004027655.1 Graphiurus murinus | reverse complement strand
GGTACAGAGGCCACAAAGAGACTCTAAGGAAGTTTGGGAAGGCATTTCAAAGTCTTACATGCAAACTGCATCCTGAAGGAAGAAAATATTTGTCAGTTAAAGTGTTGGAGGAGAGGACATCCAGAAGGACAGAGCTTGTGTCAAGGCAGGGAGGCATAGGAGTTGCTGCTGGTTTAGGAAGTGGAATTTTAGGGTGCATAGACTCCTGAATGTGAGACAGGGAATGGCTGGAGACCACTGTATTGGATCAAAGTTACAGTGGCCTTTCACATAAGCTAAGAAGTGTCAAACTGTTGTTCATTCAACTCCTGAATGAAGTTTATTTATGCACACTCTGTGTTGTTTCAGTAAGGATTTAAAGGTCAAAAGTTTGAACTAATGTTTGTCAGTAATAGGGAGCTGTCTATGGCCATACCACCCTGAACGCGCCCCATCTTGTCTGATCTCAGAAGCTAAGCAGGGTCGGGCCTGGTTAGTACTTGGATGGGAGCAATAGGGAGCTAATGGGCATTTCATTTTATTTATATTTATTATTATTATTATTATTATTATTATTATTATTATTTTGCAGTACTGGGGATTGAACCCAGGGGCATTCTACCTCTGTTACACCCCAAGCCCTATTTTTTATTTTGAAACAGAGTCTCACTAAGTTGTGGAGAGCCTTATTAAGTAGCTGAGGCTGGCAGTGAACCTACAATCCTCCTGTCTCAGCCTCCCAAGTACTGGGATTACAAGCGTGTGCCACCACACCTGGCCTAATGGACATTTTAAAATAGGAAAATACTCAGGCAGCTAGTTGGTTTTTTAAAAATAAGACAGCTGGTAATAGAATGGCAGTTGATTAAGAGGACTCTGGAGCTAGAAGACCTGGGTTTGCAGCCCTGCACCCATACTGTCCTTGTGAGTATGGGCAAGCTACTTCACCTCTCTCTTCCTCAGTTTTCTCCTTTGTAAATTCGAATGTGGTGAGTGAGAAATGATGCAAAGTCTTGAAGGTCTTAGCACAGTCTTGGCACATAAGCACTTCAGTATTAAGTAGAAGCATAGAACTGGAGAACATGACATCAAGTAAAATAAGACAAGCATTGTATGTTTTCTCTCATATGTGAAAGCTAGAAGGAAAGTAAGGGAAAAAAGTATCTCATGGAAATAGAAGGGAGACCTGTAGAGTAGAGGAAGGAGATGAGGGGGAGGGAAGAGAGGTACTAGCGAATGAAATTACCAAATTATGTACACATATGAATAGACTATAATGAATCCCACTATTATGCATAATTATAATATACCAATAAAATAAAAAAATAAATGGAAGCAAGATGCTAGAGATGGTGGTGAAGGCTTGACCAAAGCCATGTTTGTCAGTGGGATGGAGAAGGGCCATCGAGAGACATTCTAAGGTTGAAATGGTATGCTGTAAGCTTGGAAAGCAGGGGACATGGGAATATTAACTGAAGGAACCACAAGAGCAGGAGCAGGTTCCAGGTGAGGGTGGGGAGGAGGAGACTGAGTTAGCTTTTGGTCAGTGGGTAGGTGGAAGCCTGCACCCAGGAGTCTGCACAGAAGGTTCTGAGGCCTGAGGTCAGGTGGCTGTTGCAGCCTTTTGTGCATTCATTCATCAGACAGGTCAGGCAGCCAGTGCTCTATGTGCCAGCTCCTATGTGAATCCCTGAGGAATCAATATACAAGGGAGATGTAGCCTTAAGAAACAGTTAAGTGGAGGAAAAAGACCAAAACAACAACAAAGGCAAGTTCTGAGAATGATAAGGATGTTGTATACTAGAGTGGGGTTGCGTACCCTGGAACTGGAGAGGTGGTCTGAGTGGATGGTACTAGTGAGAAAATATTTGAGAGGATGTATCCTTGAATGGCAGTTTAAAAAGTGGTACCTTTTTAATGAAGAAGAAAGTATCTAAGAGAACTGGGCCTGGTGGTTACTAGGGGTTGTGGAGTCTTGCTGAGCAGGCTGCACATGGATTATGAATGAACATGAGACCAAAAGGGTAGCCAGAGGCAGATCATGTAGCCTGGGGTAGTCTGTGAAAGAAATCCACTAGAGACATTAAGTAGGGAAGGCACAGGACCAGATTTGTCTCACTAGTATTCTGGTCACAGTGTGGAGTATGAACTGGAAGAGACTGAAGACAGGGGAGCATTCATGCATCTGTCCATTCACTGACTCAATATTTATCAAGCACCCACCACTGCTAGGCACCCATCCAATTGCTGGGTTATAGTCGACTGAGATCCATGCCAATCCCAGCTCCCAGAACTTAACATTCTGGGTGTGTGTGAGTAGATGCAGTATAGGACCAATTAGGAAGCTATCTGCCACAGCCCAGGTGGGAAAAAAGTGAAGGCTGAAACTAGTGCTAAAATGAGATGAGAAGAAATACAAAATGGATTAAAGAGCTTTTTTGTTTGTAGTGTTGTATGTTAGGAGTTAAAAGTTGGCAAGCATTGCAGATTGAATGGATGTGAAGATAGGAGAGGAGTTGTCCAGGATTGCTCACTCTTAGGTTTCTGGTTGTTTTCCTCACACAGATTACAAATTCTAAGTAAAAATTCCACTCATGTTTTGCCTATTAGTTCCTACTTTATATGCTGGACAGGTTACTTAAATTCTACCTCTGTTTCCTCATCTGAAAAAAGGAACTAATATTTATACCTAACTCATAAGGTTTTTTGAAGATTAAAAGAGCTAATGAATATAAGGGCTTGATAGAAATATGGAAGAAAATGTTTTAAATTCACTAAAGTATGGCAAAGCTGGGTTTGGTGGTGTATGACTATAATCCCAGTACTTGGGAGGCTAAGACAGGAGGATTTCAGGCTCAAGGATAGCTTCAGCAGGTAGTGAGACTCATCAACCCAGCAAGATCTTGTTTCAAAATAAAAATGAAAATAGGGCTGAGGTTGTAGCTTGAAGGAAGAATGCCTCTGGGTTCAATCCCCAGTACCACACACACACACACAAAAGAAATAAGGCAAAAAATTACTTTGGAAATCATGTGTATATAACATCTTATGTCATATGATGGTCAATACTGTTTAGTAAGAGCATACTGAATGTATGAAGTGAACCAGTTCAATAAAGTCAGCCAAGTGATATCACTATTGCTATTATAAGATGAACCATCACAGCAGGTTAGGTATAGAACATGCTGATGAGAAATTCTGTAGATTTTTTTTAACTACCTGGAAATATTTTCCTAAATTATGTATGTGTATTTTTTCCTAGAAAAACATTCTTACCTGCAAGTACTATTTTAAATTATATGCATATCTTTTGATGACCTCATTTTTCCTCATTTATATGCTTCTTATTAGATTTCTGACTTATATAAGAGCCTAGAACAAAAAGAAAGTAAAATCCAGCAGCTAGCAGAAACTGTAAAGAAATTTGAAAAGGAGTTCAAGCAGTTCACACAGTTGTTTGGCAAAAATGGAAGCTTCCCTTCAAATATCCAGGTGAGAAATGTCCTTTTTCACTCAAAGCCAAGATCTGGTCTTCAGTAGTAAGGGTTTTTCTTCTAGCTTTTAAATGGAAATAATTTCAAATATATATAAAAACTGCAAAAATAAGATGGTGCAAAGAACACCTGTATGTCCTTCCCCCAGATTCACCTCTTGTCAATGTTTTGTCCAAATTGCTTCATTATTTGCACCTCTCCCCTCTGTTCCTCTCCTCCACCTGAGCTGAGGGTGTGTGTTTGTGTGTGTGTTCTTTTTCTTTCCTTTTTTTTTTTTTGGAAACATGGTCTCACTAAGTGCAGAGGGCCTTGCTAAGTTGCTGAGGCTGGGTGTGAACCTGTAATCCTGTCTCGGCCTCCCATGTACTAGAATTATAAGCATGCAGTGCCCAACTGTGTGTTCTTTCAAACTACCCAAGAGTAGCTGCAAATATCACACCCTTTTATCCTCTATGTACTTCAATATGTGTTTCCTAAGAATAAATTCATCTCTTCCATAACCCCACTACACTGAGCAGTGTCAGTAAACTTAACATTTACATACTTTCATATAATTTATGGCAGTTATGGTTTTAATTAATGTTGGGTCAATGTTACTCATTCCATTTTAAAATGATTCCTTGAGAGCATCTGGAGTTCTGCATTTTATAGAGAACAAAGTGGAAGTATTAATTCCCTTGAAAAGAAAATGCTTTAAACATACCTAAAATATAGCAAAAAATTACTTTGCAAATCATAAATGTTAAATAATCATAAATGGATACCTAATGAATAATGTCCTTATCATGATTATAAAATTTATAATGAAGGATATCAAGTCTTATGGGCAATATATTTGAAATTTGTATTATCCCAGAAAAATCCAAGCCATATAATTTCCATACTTAGTAACACACACAGATATGTATATGTGTATACGTACACGTTATATGTATATGTGTGTGTACATCTATATATATTTATATGCATATATGTGTGTGTGTAAGTATATACAAGAATATGTCCAGAAAAAGAGAAACCTATCATATGCTACTCTCTCAATTCTGACCTTTTCTAATACAAGGCACGTAAGACAAGGTGGAATAGTTTTGTGATCTCTTATTTAGGCCTTACTCTGTCCCCCAGTGCTCACTTGGGCAGGAGTGAATTGGGAGAGATTTTTTGTTTTTGTTTTTGTACTGGGGATCAAACTCAGAGGCATTCTACCTCTGAGCTACACCTCCAGCCCAATTTTTATTTATTTGGAAACAGGGTCTCACTGGGTTGCAGAGAATCTCGCTAATTGGTGGAGGCTGACCTCGAACCTGTGATCCTCCCATCTCAGCCTCCCAAGTACTGGGATTACAGGTGTGGGCCACTACACTTGGCTGGGAGAGTAACTCTTAAGAGAAGGAACTGATAAGAGCAGAAACAACCAGAGAACAGATGTATAAAGATGGATTAGAGAACCTAGGGGAGAGAAATTGAAGTAGCAATTAGATGAAGAGTTCAGAGAGTTTGGAATATGAGTTAAGAGAGGAAGAGAAAAATAACCAGGAGATTATTATTTTCTCTCTGCAATCCTCATTGAATTCTCTCATCTGGACTGTGTAGTTTTCATTTCATTAATTGATTGTGAAATGTTGAGTTGAAAATTTTAATCTCAACAAATTACTAAAATATTAACTGAAAAAAAAATCTTTTTTAACATTATGATCCATTTTGTGCTGAAAGGTTCTTGCCAATCACATTGACAAGTCTGCTTGGCTAGAAGCTCAAGTGCGTCAGTTATTACAAATGGTTAACCAGCAACAAAATAAACTTGACCTGAGGTCTTTGGTGGAAGCAATTGATACAGTGAAACAGAAAATTACTCTGTTAGAAACCAATGATCAAAGATTAGGTATGTCTAATATTTTACTTCTCTTTTGGTGACTAGTTTGTCTGCATGTGTTCTTTAAACAAGCCCCTTGACAAATAAGCACATCTCTCCAGGATAAACACTGATTAAATCTCTTATTTGTGAAGGAAAAGTGTGAGATTCTGGCTGCTGAGGCAGAAATGAGGGAAGCTTTGGGGGGAAGGGGGAGGGGGAAACAAACAGACAAGGGGTAGAAGCAGGCCAGGAAATTCCAAGAGTGGTGACTTAAGGAGAGTAGAAAATGAGAAAGCTAAGGGAGAAATGTGACAGGATGATTTCTAGGTCTGGAAAAACAAAAGGCTTTGGCTATTTCAAAGCATCCTGGTTAGGAAAAGTATGGGGCTCAAGACATCAATTCATGCTAGGCATGTTCTGTGTCTTCTTTACACTTTGGCAAGCTTTGGTTTAAGAGTACACATCCCATTTTTTTGGTGCCTGTTTGCCAAGACATGATATTCATTTAGTTAATATTAATGCAAGTAGTTCATTTGTGGACATTGAGTTCAGTTCATCTTGAGGATGTCAGAATTCTACTGATTCTTGTCAAGTAACAAAATTTCACTTGGGGCAAATTTTAAAAACATCTTTCAGGCTTATAGAATCTTTGTTTTGTTTCTTTTGTAGTTGTTTTGGAAGGGGAAACTAACAAACATGATGCACACATTAATATTCATAAAGCACAGCTGAATAAGAATGAAGAGCGATTTAAACTGCTAGAAGGCACCTGCTATAATGGGAAGCTCATTTGGAAGGTGACAGATTACAAGATGAAGAAGAGGGAGGCAGTGGACGGACACACAGTGTCCATCTTCAGCCAGCCCTTCTACACCAGTCGCTGCGGCTACCGACTCCGTGCTAGAGCATACCTGAATGGGGACGGGTCTGGGAAGGGGACACACTTGTCCCTGTACTTTGTGGTGATGCGAGGAGAGTTTGACTCACTGTTGCAGTGGCCATTTAGGCAGAGGGTGACCTTGATGCTTTTGGACCAGAGTGGCAAAAAGAACCACATCATGGAGACCTTCAAAGCTGACCCCAACAGCAGCAGCTTTAAGAGACCTGATGGGGAGATGAACATTGCATCTGGCTGTCCCCGATTTGTGGCTCATTCCACTTTGGAGAACACCAAGAACACCTACATTAAAGACGACACTCTGTTCTTGAAAGTGGCGGTGGATTTAACTGACCTGGAGGATCTCTAATCACTGTTTATGGGGTGATAAGAAAACTTCTTGGTCCGGAAGCATGGAGGAAGACACATTTGATGATCGTAGTGATCTGGATTTAGACTTGCTGCACATTTTTATTTGGCTTTTTGCCTTTAATGTTTGAAGTCAATTTAAAGTTTCTGAATTGCTATCCTGTTTTTACATTTTATTGTTGTAGTTTGAAACTAAAAATTCTTAGAATATCCTCTTATTTATATTTTTATATCTCATGAAAGATGGTAAGTTTCTTGAAAATAAGGCTTATCTCTTTTACTGGTGCTTAGTGAAGTGCCTCAGGCACTTTTTATATTGAATGTCATTGAGGACACAGAAATAACAGAATTCCCAGTTGAAAATGCTTTCGTAATAGCTGAGCATAGTGGTGCACTCCTGTAATCCCAGTACTTGGGAGGCTGAGGCAGGAGGATCACAGGTTCGAAGACAGCCTCAGCTATTTAGTGAGGCTTTCAGCAACTTAGCAAGACCCTGTTTCCAAATAAAAAATAAAATAGGACTGTGGGTATAACTCAGAGGTAGAATGCCCTTGGGCTCAATCTCATCACACACACACACACACACACACACACAGAGTTTGGTATTTATTATTTGGCCTGTTGATTGTATAATTGACCTGAAACCTGCAAGAGCCGTATTTTCAAAGGTAGACTGTTCCTACCTTAAGTAGTGGGTAATGTAGTTACAAGACAGTATGCCCAGTATAGACCAGATTTTTTTCAGTTAAGACTTTTGGAAATTACTGTACTCTAAATGCTTTCATGAAATTCATCAGCAGTCTACAAGCACAATTTTGCTAGGCTTCATAAGAACATGAAATGTAGTAAATATTTTCAGTCTCCCTGTTGAAGCAGAAAGTATTGCGCATTTATATATGGAGATATAAATATACATATGTGAGTATATATGTGTGTATAGAGAGATTGCCAGTCAGCTGAAGTTCAAATTTTATCAGGTTCAACCAATGTGAAAAAACTTCACAGGTCACAAAGTCAAATGTAAGAGTTTTGTAAGATTCAACCAAATAAATGTATACATATACATATATGCACACAAATAATTTGAAGGCTTTTTGGTAATAGTGAATTAATGTGAGAATGGACAGAATTTGTGGATAAAAGGAATTTAAAACCTAGGGAAGAAACCACTACAAGTTCCTATGGGTGGCAGAAATATTCCCACCCAAACTAATTGCTGAAAATAGTATCTCCTCCTTTGGGGACTTTTTAAATTCATAAACTGGTATGAAAATGGCCATTTATATAAACTTGTGAAGTTTCTTGTCAGCAGTATCCTGAGTACTTTGTAAGAACAGAAATGACCATATTCAGATGGATCCATCTGTATGGGTGTGAGGGTATATACAAATTGAACGAGTTCCATGACTCTTCTAAGCCTGATCTCAACAATAAAAAGTTTTCCGGGTTGGAAATGCATTGCTCATCTGTGGGGTAGTTCTCCTGATCAGACAAGGACAAGGGTCATGGTGCAAGGGCCACCATAGAGCAGCTCGCTCAGGTGACAACCATGAATATCACAATTTCTAAAGTTACCCTATAGAAGAAACATGATTCATATGAGCACCTATGGGAATGACAGGAAACTTCTTGCTCTCTTTTGTGGAACTTTCCAGATGCTAAGGACATACTGCAGGAGTGATCCCAAAGGATTAAATTCAAAGTAGGTGCACAGTATACTAAAGAACTACATTGCAACTCCTGGTGGACTAACTGGCACCGTTGATGGTCCATTCATCACCTCAGACAAACTTAGGACACATTTTCTAGCGCACAAGGCCAGACCCAGGGGGTTCTGTATGTTTGTTCTTTTTTTTTTTTTTTGCGGTACTGGGGAAGGAACCCAGGGACATTCTACCTCTTAGCTATACCCCTAGCCCTATTTTTTATTCTTTATTTTGAAACAGGGTCTTACGAAAGTTGCTGAGGGCCTCATTAAGCAGCTGAGGCTGGCTGCGAACCCGGATCCAAATGCTGGGATTACAAGCGTGCGCCGCCACCACACCTGCACGCCTGGCTTATTTGTTCTTTTTCTTTTTTTTTTTTTTTTGCGGTACTCTTGTCTGCATCTCTGACTCTGGCCTTTGCCTTTAGACTTGTATATTCAAGCACTTGCTGAATAAGGAGTCCACAGCATCATAACTGAATAAGAAACCTTCCCTCTGTCCTCATCACTGCTAACCTATTACTCCTCTGTGTCTATTTCCACTAATGACTTCATCATACCAGCCAGTTTGTACACTATTCTAGATCCTTCCCTCATCCCCATTCAAGCACCCCAATTGACCTCCAATTTCTTTAAATGATTCTTACCCCTACTGAATACTGCTGCTCT
The DNA here is from genome assembly GCA_004027655.1 of Graphiurus murinus. Classification (NCBI taxonomy): domain Eukaryota; kingdom Metazoa; phylum Chordata; class Mammalia; order Rodentia; family Gliridae; genus Graphiurus; species Graphiurus murinus. The sequence continues at coordinate 2,007 of PVLC010020644.1, read as the reverse complement.
ACTTTAGACTTACATTTTTTTTTAAGTCACAACTCTTCTATTTTTACTTGTCTCTTTCAAATCTAATCTCCACGATGTCACCTGGTGATCTCTCTAAAATGAAAATCTAAGGACTCTCCACCCCACCCACACTGTAGCACCACCACTCATAGGATAAAACAGCCTCTGTGGTGTGTCATTCAATGCCGTTCATGCACACCTTCGCCCATCCAGCCATTACTTCCTAACATTTCTCCTACTTTGCCTTTAACACACATATCAAGCTTTGTGGCATCTGTCTGAGCTCATGCTACACGACTACCTGGAATACTCTTCTTTGCCCTCACCTCTTTTGGTCAGTACTTGCCCTTCAAAATCCGGCTTGGCCTTTCCTTCTCTAGAATGCATTCCCAAGCCCTTGCTCTGCACACCCCACTCCCACCCCTTTACCCCCAGCTAGGCCTAGAGCTTTTGCTCTGTGCCCCATACTTCCTTGTCCATGCCTCAATTGCCAGACTTTTTTCCCCCAGAAAACAAATGTTAATTATGTACTTGCCAAGTTCTTAGTTGCAAGTGGAACAAATATTATCTCTGACCTCAAAGTTATAATCTGTGGCTAAACAACATAAAGAAAAACGATCAGTGTGTAAATATTCTCAGCTTACTGTCTGATAGACATTGCTTCTCAACTTCTCTCCCCTTTGCTCTGAGAAAATCTATCTCTCAGACAAGTTCTGGATGTTTGTAATACAAAATAAAGAGAATAGGCAGAAAAATATTTGAAAGTGGAGTCCTAGGGGTAAGAATTATGGAGAAAAGCTAGAGATTCACCTAAGGATGTGAGGAGAACTAAATAGAAAAGCAAATATGAAACTATAGGAGCTGCTGGGAATTGGGACTTGGAGCCTCTTTGATGCTTTTTCTTCCAGGAGGCCCATATTAAAAGACTATAATAGTGTGTGTGTGGTGGTGGTGGTACTGGGGAATAAACTCAGGGGCATTCTACCTCTAAGCTACATCTCAGCCTTCTTAATTTTTTGTTTTTGAACCAGGGTCTCTCTAGGCTGCTGAGAATCTCGAAGAGTTGCTGAGGCTGGCCTTGAAGTTGTGATCCTCCTGTCTCTGCCTCCCAAACACTGGGATTATAGGCATGCACCACCATGCCCTGCTAAGGATATAATACATTTTATTTTTATTTTTTTGAAATACGTATCTCAAACTTCAAAGACCACACTCTGTGGCTCTAGAATTTATAAGGCATTTGAACAAGTAAGGATATAATGATATGAAGTTGTGAGCAGTACCTTAAAGAAATGAGAGTACACTGAAAGAATAATGGGGCAAAGGTGAGGAAAATGTACTTAGGATTGTCAGAGAAGGTCTTTATACTGAGATAGCAGGACATGTAGTGTGCATGCAACATCTTTTCTGAAAGCCCAGCACTTCTGAGCACTTTTAGAATATCTGGGGGATTTCCTGTGAGAAAACTTGCCTCCTTCAGTCCCTTTGTAACATAGCCACGTGACCTGGACCCCACCAGAGGCATAGCCAGGCAAAATTTCAACTCAAAATGAGCAAGATGAAGGAAAGAGGCCTTACTCTGGCTACCCAGTGGTGAGCAATAGTGTCTGGGGAAGTTGCAGTTATATGGAGGGGTGGTGCAAGCAATGGGTTCCCACTAGATCCTGCAGGATGTCTGGGTACTGCTGATCCACATTTGGGCTCTGGGCTCAGGGGTTCTGTGAGCTACAATAATGCTAATAAAGGTCCCTTTCTTTCTCAACCAAGAGTAGATTCTGTTGACTACAGCTAAGAACCTGACCCAATCAAGCTGAAATCTGAAAGATGAGTCAGCCATGGGAGGAATAGATGGAATAGATCAGCATTCTGGGCAGAGGACACTGAAGAGTTGTTTCAAGGAACTGAGAAGAGGCCAGTATAGTGGGCATCTCATAAAAGAGGGGCCAATGCTGGGCGTGGTGGCACACGCTGTAATCCCAGCATTTGGGAGGCTGAGACCGGAGGATC
>PVLC010020643.1:0-28963 GCA_004027655.1 Graphiurus murinus | reverse complement strand
CCTGACACGGTGCCTGGGCCTCCGGGGCCACCAGACACAGCACTGTCTTGCCTGGCCACGCTCTGGGAGGGCCCAACAGTGCCACTGTCTGGGGTGGCCGGTCACTCAGCGGTGGCTGCAGAGGCGGAACAAGGTTTCATCCTGACCAGTCAGCGCATGAAGACTGGCGGTGAGCTGCCCGAAGGCAGTTTAAGGCATTGAGAGGCACCTGGCCTCACCTGGGCCAGAACTGCCCACCTCTTCATCGTCCCGAGAGACCCTCTTGCTTTCTCTCCACGAGGGGGCAAAAGAGCCAGCAATCAGCCGGTAAGCAGCGCTGTCCCCAGACTCAGCCCAGGCAGCCACTGGGGTAATATTCTAGAGCATTCTCCAGAATTAAACCATCCCCGGGAGGGCTAGGGCTTGCTTCTTTTCAAACTGAGACCTCCTGCAGGACATCACACTGCAATTCCCACGCCTGCCCAGCTCCCGGGACATCCACAGGCACGTGCTCAGGTCCATGAGCAACAAAGGTGTTAGGGGTTTCTTGACTTCTTCATCGTGACCTCACTGGGGAGAGAGCAGCTCTAGGTGTGCAAGGTTTCCTGGGAGGGCGGTGGGTGGCAGATGCTGCCGAGGCCTCTGGGCAGGTCCAGTAGGGAGGCTGGGGGCTCACTTGGCCGCGTGGGTCCTCAGGAAGCTGGATCAGACTTTATCAGACTAGAAGTAAAACCATCTTAGAATAGGAAACAACAAAATGATCCCCTTCCTTGAGGCTGAGAAGGCCTCAGGCTCCACAACAGGCTTGGCACAGGACCCCTGAGGGGGCAGCTTGTCTCCCACGCAGCCTCACCAGGCAGAGCTGGCCTCCCCAGCGCCTCAGGGCCACACAGCTTGGCTGGAGCCAGGACAGCAGCAGCTCCTCCTCCTCCTCTTCCTCTCCCTTCTCCTTCCCCCCTCCTCTTCCCCCTCCTCCTCCTCTCCGTCCTCCTCCTCCTCCTCCTCCTCCTCCTCCTCCTCTTCCCCTTTTCTCCACGGGGGCCCATCCTACCTGGCCTCAGCCCAGCAACACAGGACTAGGACCTACACGTTACTTCTCCTCTGGAACTCGGAAGCACCTGCTCCTCACCCACTCAGCCATGTCTGTGCCTCAAGGTGAAGGCGCTCTCAGCCGGGCAGCTCCTATGGGCGCAGAGCTGGGGGACCCCAGTCTTTGGAGCCCTGGTCCAGTCTTGAAGGGCGTCCTCACTCCAGGTTCCCTGGGAGGCCAGGCCGGAGCTCCAGGCTGCTCACCGGGAGGCATCAAGCTGCCCGAGAGTGTCCACAGCACAGTCCCGCACCACAGGGAAGCCTGCTGCTGCCCACGTCCTCGGCCCTCACGCCATCGTCTGCCTGTGCCTGACTTCGAGCGAGGCCCGAGGGACGATGAAGGACGGAGACTGGCCGCACAGGAGGGGAGCAGGACTCAGCCTGCTGGAGACCAGCCCTGCCTGGCCAGGGCAGCAGCTGGTGGGTGGGCCTGAAGATACATTTTACCAATTTTTCACGCCCATCCCTCTAAATGTGACCCAGCTTCTGAGCTTTTATCCCTCTGACAACTTCAGGCAGGAAACATGCAGACCCTCTGATAGCGTGAAATCGGGAACAAAGGCTCAGGGACAAGGGCGAGGAGAGGCCCGGGCTGGCCAGGCCAGGTTCCAGCCACACACAGAGAGGTTCACAGGAACATCTGAAAGGAGGTGCTTGTAAAAGAAATGGGCCTTAAAACAAGGTCTTCGACAGCTTAAAGAAAGGGGCCCAGGAAGACAGCACGTCTACCACAGTAAATCTCGGCGGGGACCGAATCAGCATCATGAATTTCAATGACGGGCTTCCTTTGCCACCAAGCTCTCAGGTTCACCTCAGATCCCAGACAGGATGGAAACCTCTGCCATGTGTTGAGGTGCCTCTGTCCACCCGCTCACACGCAGGTAACGTGTGCTTTTCTGACTGTAACTTACTAAACTCTGAACCACGATCCGCAAGACTTCAATGGAAGAAGGGAATGACTGGAAGACAGCAAATGATGAGGGGGAGCTACAGCTTGAGCAATGAGGCCGGCTGCTGGATTGATTGAGCGCGCTCGGTGTCAACGCACAGCGTTTCAGACTAAGGGGTTGGGGCTGGGCGGCGGTGGCTGAGGCCAACGTCAGCTGATCCCCAGCAGCGAGACGAGAGGCCTGCCGTCTCAGAGTGAAGCGGGAGCTGTCTTCGAGCAGTCTGAGCCACTGTGCTGAGATACCCCTTTGCATGGTGCAGGCGCGGGGCAGACCTGGAGAGCTACAGGCAGGTGTAGAGCAGCCCCGGGTGCGGCCTCCACCTGGATCTCAGGCGTCACAGATCAGGTAGCTGTATGCGGCCCTGCCTGAGTTGTGACATCGCAGAGTGCCACTTGCAGCCAGAGGCCATGGCTTCCTCTCAAAACCCAGAGACCCCAAGTGCTGTGCCGAGACGTCCTGCTCACCGGCCTTGCACCGCTTCACCCAGCACGGACGCCTCCGGCTGAGCTCTTGGGGTCTTCCTTCTCTCCCTTCCTCCAGGGAACTGCAGTGTCAAGGTATCTCGATCCAGGTGGCCAGGTGGCCGTGAGCCTGCCCCGGGAAGGCGGCCACAAGCACACAGCAAGAAACCTATCATGCTCGTCTTCCTTCTTACCCTTCTGTTGCTCGTGGTTAAATTCTAGGCACGAAGATGTCCACAGGCAATGAAGGGCTGCACCTAGAAGCTTCCCGAGCCAGCTGTGAGGCAGCACTGAGGAGGAGGGGAGCAGAGAAGGCGTCCTGGGGTGGACTTCGTCTACACCTCCGGCTGACTGGGATCATCACTGCTAGGCTCAAACACTTTGAATGCTTCCAGAAAATGGAGCTGATCCTGAGGATAAACATTCTTTAACCTACAAATCATTCTCCTGGGAATGTTGAACATTAATATAAATTTGTGTTCCACTATGCAGTACACTATTAAATCAACATAATGCTTCTGCTTGGGAGGCAGTATTAAGCAAAAGGCCCCATAACACCACTGCCAACATGCCTGGATGCTCCGGTGCATGGACCAGGCTGCCCAGACCCTGCTCAGAATCAACTGACCCCACCAATAAGGGGGGGTTCTGGGTTCAAATGAAGGTCACTGCAAAGTAGGTACCAAGAATTCAAATCTTAAATTCTGATAGAGACGCTGTAGTCCTTGGACATCCATGAGCTTTAGGAATACAAAATCGGTCCTCTCTGTCCCAAGCAATGACTTGTTCCTTCATCTCGTGTTTACAGGCATCACTTCAAGTCTTAAACATACTCACGGAATAGAAAATGAGCACGACTGGTAAACCACTAACTGATAGCTCTGAGATGGAAACCAGTAGCTTTAAAACTTGCATCTGTCGATGGAAATTGGAAATCCAAGAAACATGCTTAAAAAACAGTATCCCAACAAATCCTCAGGGCATTCTCCCTTGGGGTAGACATGTGCTGCACCCCAAAGCTAGCGTGCATCCAGAGATGGGCATGTCACAGCTGTCCACCCCAGCGTCATGTGTGGCAGAGAATGGCCCCCAGGCCCTAGAGGACGCCACTGCAGAGAAGCCACTGGAGCGCTCCAGGGCGAAGAGACCACCAACAAGCCGGCAAGGGCAACACACTGGGGCTCATAGGACTAAATGGCATGCCAACATATCCTGAATTGACCCTGGCTGAGGGCTCAGCCTCCTGTCCTAGGACACACACGTGTGCACACAAGCAGGCTCACAAGTCGAGCAGCAGTTTGCTCGCACACCTATTCAAGGGCTGGCCCTGTGCTGGCAGTCTCCCATGCCCGGGTGGACAAGACATCCAGTAGGCCCTGAGGGAGCTGCAGCCAGCAGGAGGGGTCTGCTGCAGGACACACTGCTGTGGGCTAATCCCAACATGGGGAATGCCACAGAAGCCAGTGGGCCGCAGCGCTGGCCTGCCGGCACCGGGGCCCAACCTCAGATGGAAAGCTTGTCCTGCTGACGAAAGCAAGGTGAGTGGGGTACACTCGTTTAAACCCTCCTGGGGTCTCTGGGCGTTGGCGTGGATGGTCCTTCCATCTGCCTCTGGACACAGCTGCGTGGGTACCACATCAAGCCCGAGGTGCCTAACACTGACCACTTGCTCTCTGCCGCAGCACGGTCAAAACCCTAAATCACACGGGGCTGCTGTGGGCTGCTCGGGCCGAGGCTGAGGCAGACACTGGGGGAGGCCAGGGAGGTGGGCCCGAAGGCATTTAGTGTCTAGGAATTCTCAGGCCTTTGCACTACATGGGAGCGCACACGTATGCACACACACACACACACACACATCAATAACTATCTGCGGGGAGCCACTGGAGGACACAAGAGCACAGGCCCCCATGCCCACTGTCTATGTCCACTGAGCTCGCGGGCTGGGTAGTCTTGTGTGCAGCATGGCAAACAGAGAATGCAGTGCCTGCATGCCAGCACTCCAGCGGAAGCCCGAGCAGTGGCCAGGGGCAGGGATGGAATCGACCAGGGGTTCTCAGAGGGGCCTCCAGGGAGGTCACTGGGGTGATAACAGGTAGGATGTTTCCTTCCTGCTCACCCACAGCTGCCCTGGGAACCACGTGTGCCTGTGGTCTGGTGGCTGGGCTCGTGTCACCAGGCAGCCTGAGCTGACAGCTGCTGCGGCCACGGTCTTCCTCCCCCGCCTGACGTGACACTCGGGCCTGCGTGGTGAGGCTTCCCAATGTGTGCACTCAGGCCGTGTCCCAGGAGCACTCTCCGGGTGGCTGCAGGGCTAGCGGCACCCTCTCAGGGCCCAGCTGGCACTACAGCATGTACCTGTCAGCAACCAACAACTGGTTTTTGAAAACGGCCGCCAGCCTCCAAAAGCACATCCATCACCGCCGCTGTCGGAAGGTGACGGACGGCAGGTGTGGTGCCGCTGGGCCGCTCGGAGACAGGCGCGCCTGGCACCGCTGTCACTGCGTCACCACGACCAGCTGAGCGCCCAGCTGCCAGTTGCCACCGTGCAAGGCGTGAAACACACCCTCCCAACAATCCCAGCAGGACGGAGGGGAGGCTGCATTATTAATTAGTGTAATGACGCAGGGTCCTGTTAGATGGCACATGATGATCGTGTTTAATTTGTGTATGTTTTAATTACAGCTTAAGCAGCGCCAAGTGTGAACACAGCATCGTCTTTTCAGTTCTGCTCTGCAAGCGTGTTTGCATTAATTTGCATTTGAAATGCAAGAAGCTGCTGGCTCCTGGGGGACAGTCTCTTCCCTTGCACACACAGAGCCTCTTTCTCAGGCGGCCTGGCCGGGCCCATCCAATCCCTGTAATCCTCCCTCCACTGCAGGCGGTGGGCACTGTGCTGTCAGGGCCTCTGGGGCCAGGGTGGGCCCCATCCTGGAGGCAGCCCTGCCGACCCAGCAAGATGAACAATCCGGAGTTTAATGCATTTAATTCACTGCGGCCAGGCTCCGGCTCATTGGCCCTCTTTGTTTTGGAGATGGGCTTAATTAACCTCTGATGAATCTTGCCTGCAGGCGTGACAGTGTCACAGGGCAAGCAAGGTGCCACAGCACCCTGAGGGGCGGGGCTCCCGGAGGGACCCTGCTTCCTGCAAGTGAGGGACCTCGTGCCAGCGCAGGGTGGAGGCGGCTGTGCGTGGTGTGCTGTGGTGAGGCTTGGCGATCCACAGACGGGAGCAAAACCTTGGCCACTAATAAACAGGGAAACTGGGGCTCTTACTCTCCAGAGGGAAGCCATTGCCACCTCTAGAGGAAACCCCTACCTGACCACCAGAGCCCCTGCGTCCCGCAGGCACCAGGCCTGTATTTCTGGAATACACCATCAGGCAGAATTGGCATTACACTTGGCATCCTGGGCAGTACGCCTTCCTGGCGTCTTCTTACAACACATGCGGGTCACTGTCTACCCTACTTCGCATTCTTACTCTGACCTGGGCAATGTGAAAACCCAGGTGTCTGAGGGCACACGTGCCCCCAAGACCCAGGGGCCCAGGCTGGGCGTGGCTTCCTTCTCTTCTCCCAAGGAACAGCTCTGCAGATGTGGGCATACGGCATCCCAGGACAGAGGCTGTCCTTCTTAGAAGACCTGCGCTTAAAGGAGCAGACGCGCCTGGCTGGAGTCCCTGGGCAGTGTTGGGATGGTGGGCAGGGGGTATCCCTGAGACCCACTACCAGCCCTCGTGGCCCAACTGTCTGTGGTGGGGGAGAAAGGCTGGCTGGGCCTGGGAGGCGCAGCCCGGGCAGGCTCCTCAGGGTGGTGCACAGCTGCGGGCTGCTTCCCGTGAACCCTGGAACTTCCATGAAGTATTGATTCCATGAGGGGAAACGGTCCCTAGTTCAAGAACTACAGCTTTCACTTCACTAACTGGTCCTAAGATAAAACTATTCTAAAAATCATATCCATAGTTTCCACTAGCTTTGCTTTCCTTATGTGGTAAAGTGTGTATGAAATATAATTTAAGATAATTTTTACTTGTCAAATGAACAGTAGCTATTCATAGGGTTTAAAGGGCCACAAAAATTCTGTAAGGATTAATGTGTGGACCTAAGACACATCTGTTTATTTATTGAGCAAATAATCCAGTTAAAAACTATTGATTTTCCTCCCACTCCTTTGCAAGTGCCAGATTAATAGCCAGGACAAGGAGCCTGGGGCTCCTTGAGGGTGAGAGGCCATAAACCAGACTCCAACAGCCTCGGGACGGCTGCCGTCAGCAGGCAGCCAGCTGCAGACCCCCCCAGGCAGGGGACCATCCTGGGGAGGGTCCACCAGGGACAGGAGGTGTTCTGCGGACCGGTGCCGAGCACACTGGGGTTCCCTCTGCATGGGTCAAGTGTCCCGGCAGACACTAGGGCTGCAGAGCCTGGCCCTGCACGACCTTCCCCCTCTGTGCTCCGTCTGAGCAGCTCCTGCCAGCCAGCCAGGACCCGAGAAACGCCTGTGGCTAAACAACTGCACTGCAGCCGGCAGGTGGGAAGACTCTGGAAGCTTCTCTGACCTTCTCCCGGGGCAACCTGGGCCTGGCCCTTCTACGGGGATCTGTGTAAACTACAGAGCACTGCCTGTGTCCCCTGGGCTGGAGACCCCCCGCTGGCCACTTCTCAGAGCTGCGGTCTGCGGTGAATGAGGACACGGCAAGGAAGCTGGAACCCAGGCCCACCAGGCAGGGCATCCACGCCGAGCACGTTCTCCAGCATCAAAGCACTCCAGCACTCTTGCCCAGCGTATCCTGGGAGCCTCACGGACCCAGCCGCCCTTCCAAAGACAGTCCCCCCTCAGGAACGTGCTCCTGAAGACAGGCTTGGAACACCCAGCTGGTAACCATTCTGACCAGGTCAGGATGGGCTGCCCCTTCCTGTGAGGTTTGTTCTGTGCAGGAGGAAATGGCCACTCTCGACGCTCCTCTGACCTTTTCCTAAGCACAGCCACTCTGGCTTTGGCCTTCGGAGGTCTCTGCCTCTCTGGGGAGCGGAGCCTCCGGGTAGAGGGACAGCCCCTCTGTGCAGCACAGGCACCGCGCTGCCCTCCGCAGCAAGTGAGATGGACGCTGAGGCTCCGGAGCGAGAGTCGGGTCTGGGAAATGTGGCTTTGCAGCCCACACTGGCTTAGCTCCCGGGACCAGAGGCCTCGGAGAGGGACCCTGGCCTCCTGGCGTCTCGAGAACAGTGTCAGAGGCAGTGGCAACAATTTCCAGGGGGACGGACCCTGCTCCCGCTCTCTTGAGGCTGTGGACGTCAGACTGACAAGCTTCGAAGCCTCCAAGCAGAGAAGGAAAGCCAGCGGGAAGGACAGAACTCTAGCCCTGTGGGTCTGTGTTGAGGCCCTCCTAGCCACCTGCGAGGCCAGATGCTCCCTCACAGGTGCACCGCCAGCCTCGCCCAGCAAGGGGCCCTCAGCTGACTGAACAAAACGGAAGAGGGTTTTAACAGCACGCTACTCGTCCATCAACCAGGAGACAGAGGACAAACGAAAGCTTGCTCAGCTCTGTCCTAAATGGCTTTCGAAAGGAGTTCTCAAAGAGTGAGACAATGATGACTTACTAAAACCAACAATTAGTCTGTAGACAGAGAGGTGCAGAATTTAAGATGGGCTTCTATAGTGCTGACATTTGCGATGAGGAAAAAGTAGCTGAAATGTAGGGGTCAGGGGTCAGCAAGGAGCCTGAGCAGCCCCAGCGCCCCAGCACCACCACAGCCTCCTCTCCTGGCTGCTTTTGAGAGGGATCCGGGGCAGAGCCGCCCGCCCTGTGGCCAGCAACTGCTGCCTGGGTGATCCCCACAGAACTCGGAGGCACTCTGCTCCAACAAAGACCCCTCTCCTGACGGTGTAAGGTGTTTCTTTCTGAGAAGTTTTTGCCTTAACTAAATGTAAACAGTGAAAATGATTCCGTGGAAGTCGCCCAGGAAGACATTTCCTTTGCCGCTTTCTTAATATCGTTAAAGTGGAGCCTGGCCCCAGGCCGGGAGGAGGAAGCCGCGCACCTACCTCTACCACGGACTTGGAATCCAGGCGGAAGTTGAAGTCGCCAAAGACAAAGTAGGAAACTTTCTCGAATCGCTGATCGATGATTCTGGGAGGAGACAAGAAGACAGAGGTCACTGAGGGCAGGGACACACGCCAGTCCCACAGCCGGGCTGCCACATCTCCCTCGTGTCCCCACACGCCTGTTCTCCACTGTCTCCTGCCCAGGAAAGCATGGCAACTGCACCTCTGAACCCCAGGACCCGGCACGGAGGCCACACTGAAGCCAAGCCCAGCGGAAAGCAGCACTGGCCAGTGAGGCCACCCGGGTAAGAAAGAAAGGCTGAGATGCAAGAAGGAAGCAGTCGGGAGTCTGTCCAGGTGAGCGACCGCCGCAAGGCTGCAGGTAGAACCCACACAGGCCGAGCACGGCCCAGGCCTCCTTGACTGTGTGCTCCACCTCGAGGGACACGAGGACCCCACCACACAGGCCGGACACGGCCCGTGATGCCTGCCCACCTGCGTGCACCTCCTGACAGGACAAGGTTCAAACTTGTTTTGGAATCTTTATACATTATCCCACGTGGACAATTCTGATGTACAAAACAACAGGGACTGCATATAAGCTATATATCAACTAGGTATTGCCCTGCTAGAAGATTTTCACATGCATTCTAAATCACAACCAATCTCATGAGCATTTCCCACTGAGAAGCACACATGGGTCTGCGGTGATGGGAAAGGCTTCCCTTAGGGTGCAGCCGGAACCTTCTATGCACCCGACAGAGCAACAGAGGCAGCAACACAATCAACAAACTTTCACTTCTGAGGCAAAGTGAGCACTCATTACTTCTGATTTGAAAGCAAAATGAGGACCATTTGCAACAGGGTGTTTGCTAACAAGAGGAGACAGAGCCCTGCTCTCTGCACAGAGGCTGCTGAAGCTTTGCAGGGCCCTGGCCATCGCCGGCTCCACCCACACCCTTCCAGCAACGGCAGGATGTGATTTTTAAAAACAAACTACAGTATAATACAGGCGGAAGTCAGAGAATCTCTCGCTGAGACTGACTGCAAAGCTTTAATGGCTGCTAGGAAACCCCGGCATGCCCCTCATGGCCTCGCCATTCCTGATGGTCACTAGGAAGCCCCAGTGCGAGCTCCAAGGCCTCAGGACTCCTGCTCACATCCTAGATGCACATCAGCGGAGGCAAGAGCTGGGCTCTGGCTGGGGCTCCAGATCCCGTATACCTGGGGCTGGGGTCGGGGTGTGAGGGCGCTGCAAGGTGGGGGGACAGGGAAAGTGGTGGCTGATTAATCACAGAGTGGGCATTTTCCAACTTCATTCATTAGCCTGAGAAACGAATGGCGAATGAAGAGCCCACCTCCTGCTCTTCTGGTCTGCAAGGCCTGGTGCCCAGCTGTGATCTGCAGCGAGCTTCGGGAGGGTGTCTGCCTCCCGAGCTGGAGCAGGAGGCTGCTGCGGCAGGGAGTGGCCACCGCCATCACCGCTGCCCACAGGCTGCTCGGTGCCTCTGCCCTCGTGCCTCACTGAGGGCGGCCTCCTCCTCCAGCCCCAGTGCCCTCAGCTGCGGCAGGCTGGGCGGCCCTCAGCACTTTCTGCAGTTTGCGTTTCCCTCTGGTCTTTGTGGGTCTGGGGCCTATTCTATTGGTCTCTGCCCTTCTCTCTTCCTAAGTCCAGCCGCATCCCTGTAACTTCTGGTTTGACCCTGCTCTGTGGAGGAAGTGGGGGCCTTCTTGACACCCGATGCTTGAATTTCCACTCTGCTCCTGCAGCCTGTACCAGACAGAAGCTCCAACTCCCCAGCCCCACACATGGGTGCTCCCCCAGTCCGGCCAGGTGCTCCCCCACACCCTGTCTTTGTGGCGGGGCGTGACGGTGAGGGTGTGACCAGCCCATGGAGGGTCGCAGTGCAAAGCAGGAGTCTCGGGTCCCCACCTTTCCTGGGGAACTGACCCACCTCATCTAGTGGACGCTCACCCTTCCCCACTGAGCTGGTGCCCACGCTCCCAGCCCACGCGGGTCTCCTGGGGTGGCCTGCCTCCTCCAGACCTGTCCTCTCCCTGTAATTCCTGAGGCTCCATAGGGAAGCCCCCATTGATGGTTCTTTACAAAATCCTCTGGGCTCCTTGCATATTAGTTGTTAAATTTTCTTGCCAAATTCCACAAAAAGTCTTGTCTTCCTTTTTAATTGAAATGCTTCCAACTTAAGTGTTAATTTAAATAGAAAGACTGTATTTTAACAGGTTATCGCTTATAACATAGATGGTCAATCACTTCGTTTTCTTGTTTTAAAATTCAGCATTTCTGTAGAGAAAAGTTGCTCAGGAGTGAGGGGCAGGCACGGGAGGGAGCGTCCGGCGGGGCAGGCCGGCCTGCATGCCTGGTCTCTACTCTCCTGTCCGCCCCTTGCCGGCGCCTCTTGGACCTAGCTGTGACCTAGCCTCCCAGCAAGAAGGTATCTGAAGCACCTTTAGAGTTTACTTTTAAACATCCTTTGGAGAAAAACCGTGCCCCACAGAACCCGTGTCAGCCCCGTTGAGGTTACGGTCCCCAGACTCCTGGGCCACAGGCTTCCTGATTTCCAGACTCTGGCAACCAGGCCGGTCCTGTACACTGACGTTCAACGGGGAAAGAGTGCCAGGCTTTGCTTTGACGAGGCCCAGGCCACCAGCCAAGGGAACACCCTTCGGGGCCCCAACTCCAGTCATGCTGTTGGGAGTGCCCCTGGGGTGAGAGGCAGCATCGAAGCGCCCCGGGTCTGCCACGTTGCTCTTGTGGTATTACCCCCGGCTCCTGAGGCTGGCTCTGCCACCCGGAGGACACCTGCTTGAGCAGGTGGCCTGTCCCCAGGGCTCAGCATCCCACCAGGTGTCCAGAGGAGGCAGAGGGACCCCGTGGGCAGCTGTCATCAGAACCAGGAGGGAGGCCCCTGCATGAGGGCTGCCAGTGTGGGACTTAGCCTCACCCCATCCCCAGCTCGGCCATCTTGTCCTCCCCTGGTCTCCAACATCTGATTCGCACTTTTGGACTCTTCAGGGCTGAGGGGCACACACAGTGGGACAGACAGTCCTGAGTCCAGGCCTCGCACCGGCCTGGTGCCACAGTGGGCTCCCTGACCCTGTTCCCCAGCGTCCCCTCCTGTGGGCTTCCCAGAGGAGCTGAGGGTGCGAGGCTGGGCAGGACAGGGGATAGCGCCCTCTGGTGAGCCATTTGCACGGTGCCCCTGCTGGTGAGAAGGCACTGCTGTTTGCAACTGTGGCCAGCCAGTGCTGGTGGAACAGAAGGCGGCCCAGGGCCTGGACACCTGCTGACCTGCTGGGTCTGCGGCCAGTCCATCTGCGCTGCAGGTGCCGATGACGCCAGCTGGTGCTCTCCTTCGGCCTCTCCTCTTCCCCTTGCTCTCTCCTCACCTCTATTTTTTAGAGAAAAAAACCAAACCAAAGCAAATATCCAGCTTTTTTAGATGGCTCAGGGAGGATTGGAGAAGCAGCTCCGCACTCCTGGGCAGAAGCACTCTGAGCGTCCAGACACCTCCATTCCTCTGGTTATACTTTGCCGACATCTGCCGACTGAAGAGTGAAGGAGCCCTCACAGCTCACAGCCCCAGGAAAATCCGGTATCAATAGTGGTAAAAATGTTTGGATTAACAGACAAAAATTTACTCCTGCTTTTCTTTTTACACTTCTGCTTCACTCGGTATTGGGAAATACTAAGGTTGACTTAAACTTTCATGCACACTTGCAGAAATGGCCACACTGGTGTGCAAGCAAACACACCTCATAGCCGCAGCGCCCCTCCCACTCACACAAGGGGTGGCTTCAGAGGACCCACCCACCGGCAAACCGGGAAGAGGGCCGACGGGCGCTCACTGATTCCTGTTTCTTGAGCCAAACATACTTAGATTAAATCCTCGCTTCAAAGGATTTAAAATCTGCCCCTACAATGTGCTGAAACCACCTCAAACTCCGTGCTGTAAAGGAAGCTCCTGGTATTTTCTGCAATCAATGGCCGGTCAGGGAAGTTTCTGGACTTGCTGCCACCTTCTGGTCAGGAGGCCACCAAGCAAGAGCAGTGCAAAGCAAGACAGCGCCGAGCTCGGTGTAAGCAAGGCCACCGGAGAACCAGGCACAGAAGACCTCGGTAGCTCCGGGCAAGCAGCTGGACACGCTCCGTGACGCCTCGGGCAGGTGCCTTCCAGGGTTTTGCCTGGTCTAAGCGTCAAGCCCGCCGACCCTGCTGAGTGCCCTACTGCCGACAGACAGGAGCGGCCAGAGGCGCGGTCTGCAGGCGCCGGCTACAGCAGCAAACACCTGCTGAGATAAACAGTAGGGCCCGTCTGTGTTGTTCTGTTTTGAAAAATTATAAATTTCAGGTTTGAGCCGAGTGAGTGGACTTTGGAAAGTTCGGTGCTTGGAGAGGGCGGAAATGCTGCCTCCCGGGCCTCTCCCCCTCAGGGGCCAGCACGAGGGGTCTGGCCAGGACGCACGATGACCCTGGGAGGCGTTCCACGGGCTCGTGGGGATTCCTGTAAGATATCATTAGAAGCCTAAACTTTATCATGCCTTCCTGCCCTGCTCTTTTTGATATAATAGCCTGAGCCAATTAATAACAACACCCATCTCTGAAGGTCGCGCAGCAAGATGAAGGGGCTGTCACCGGCCAAGGCAATCGTCTGAGTGCCAGGCCGCCCTCGCTGCACTCACTTTTAATTTCAATATGGTGCCATTTGGACCAGGGGGAAAAAAAGAAGAGTTGTTTTAAAATTAATTACCTTGTCAGTAGCTATTATGATTAAAAAGTAGGCCCACATCAATATCATGTGCCTAATTCAGAAAGAGAATTACAAGAAGAGCCATAAAAATCAATTTTTTAGGCCTGGAAGGAGTGTCTCCTGTTTTGACAGGTGATTCCAGGATGTGATGGCCTCGTGGGGGGAGCGCTGGCTTTCCTCCTCCTGGTCCTCCTGGTCAGGGCTTTGTCCACCTGCGTCTGCAGGACACTACCTGCCTGTGGCTTCTGGAGGCCAGTCAGATGAAGATTCAGAAGTGACACCTCCAGCTGCGGTCATCTCCGTGCGTGGAAACGGAACCCGTGTGGGGCAGCCCAGTGCCTCGGACACCCCGAGGGTCTGTGTGGTCAGAGGAGTGCAGGAACGGCCTGTGGACAGTCCCGCTGGGCTATCAGAAGGAAGGGATTTGCAGAAGACTAGTGCTCCTGAGACCAAGGGGCTGAAGTGGCTGGAAGAGACTGGCCACCTCTCGGCCAACAGTGGGTCCTGCGTGGCTCCATCATGCATGGAAGCTGGTCTTTCCTGCTCTTCTCTTTCATCTTAAGCCAGTGGACATGAGGCCAGGATCTCTGGCACTGCACTTCAACTGCATTGCCTGCGTACAATTAGAAACTGACTACAACCAGTTTGTTTCTCAGCTGTGGGTCAGTCCACGATCATTGGTCAATTCTAAACAGTAGAAACACTGGTAACATACAGGTGATTCCAGGACGTGACGGCCTCGTGGGGGAGTGCCGGCTTTCCTCCTCCTGGTCAGGGCCTTGTCCACCTGCGTCTGCAGGACACTACCACTCAACATATTTTAGAGCAATTTAATCACTCAGAAGTTTCACTTACTCTTACCTCACCTATTGACCAGTCTGTCATAGGTGTATTCAAGCTATTTTAAGTAAACTCACCCCAACAAGACAAGTGTGATGGCCAGCTTGACACTTCCCTGTGTAACTTTGCTTCTCACTCACCGCAGGGGGAGGCTGGTGCTGGGGCAGCCTCTGTCCTCCCGGGCCCCCAGCACCACAGATCCTGAGCCTCGCCGGGCTGCCTGCGTCGGTGGAGGCAGGACGAGAACACAGCCACCATGAAGGTGAAGCGGTGAGGCCCCAAGTCACGTCAGGTGGGGGGAGGCACCAGCATGCCCGGCGGTGGCCTGGCGGGACCTCAGCTGAGTTCCAAGGACCGAGAGGCTCCTTCTCGGCTCCCCACTGGCCCCACACAGGCCCCTGACCACTCTGGAGCCTCAATGCCTGGGCTTCTCCGCCCGGGGCCTCTGGCTGCGGCTACCAAGCCAGGGACACCGAGCCTGCAGGTGCCAGCGTGGCCAGGCCACCCCAGGGCTGTGGCCATCCTGACAGCAGGGCAGGTGCCGTCTCACCCTGCACCTCGAGTCCCAGGCAGCGCTGACCACAGGAGATGTGCGGTCCACAGCACTCGTGCGGGTGCCTGGGGTCACTGGATGCCAAGACCCCAGTGCAACACGGAGACAGCTGCATGGCGGGGCACGACGTAGGCCCCACGCCCAGTGAGGTCCAGTGGGATTTGCTGGTGGGACTGTGGGACTTCACTATCACAGCCTTCTGTACTTTTCTGGATGCTTGAATCCGTTTTCAGTAAAATAACGGACATAGTACACAAACTTCATCAGTCATCTGAGATGCCAGGCACACTGGGCAGTAAGCTCATTGGCCAGCACTGCGACTAGACTTGACAACCTGACTAGGAGTTCCTGACGGTGCCCCCGAGATGCTGGCACGGGCCTGGGCTTTGGGATAAGCAGCAGGTGGGGAGCGGGGCTGTAGGGGGTCCTCGAGTCACTGCAGGACTCTATGTCGGGCAGGAGGAGCTCCAAGGAGAGAGTGGGTGTCCTGGAGCCACCAGGTCTTAGGAAGCCCGCAGGATACCTGCAGCCCCTTTCCAGGGCAGCGGGCAGTAACGAAGGCACGAGAAATAGCTCTGCGGCCGCCACACCAGAGCGTTCCGGAATGACCCAGATCCTTAGCCCGGAGCTTGCCTTTGCCTAGAGACCTGGTGCCTTTTCTTTTGCTCGCTGAAGAGTGAGGCAAGTTCTGGGAACGGCCTAAAGAGAAGCGTTTAGATTGGAGGGTCTTTGAGCAGGCTGACAGCTGACTGATGACCGTCCATAAAGCCACAAAGGGAGCTGTGGGGCGGCCGGCGTCACATCGCCTCTCCCTGGGAAACTAATTGCTCCGAATTGTTTGCAGGAACATTATTTTTCTGGCAATCATTTCCTTTGAATGCCCAAAATGAGCATGAAACAACTCTTTTGACTGGACATAAAAGTTAAATGTCCCAATGTTGATCAAATTAACTTCGGCGCTATGACAATGGACTGCGTTTGTGAGAAAATAATGGGGGGACAAAGGGGCGCTTTATACCCAGATTTCACAGTCGCAATGTGAAAATGTCTGCTGGACTAGCCGGGCCACGCTTCAAGGGGACGCGGAAGAACCCTGTCCCTGGAGGACCTCGTCGACAGCTGGACACTGGGGAAGACCAGGAAGTGTCTGCCGCTGGTGCCTCTGGAGGCCAGTGCGGGTCCTGGCTGAGCTGACCTCAGTCAGGAAGGGCCACGGCCACCGCAGGAGTCCTCTGGGCACCTCATGGAGCTAGCCGCAGGAGGGTGCGGGACGACCAGCACAGGAGCCTCCGACTCCCCCAGCCCTAAGACGCCCCGACATTTCCCAGACCCTCCAGACATGCCCGGTCCTCTCTGAGCCTGGCCCCCCTCACAGTCAGAGGTTTGCTGTCATTTTAGCCTTTTATAACAAGAGATTCAAAGCAATAATAATAATAATAATAATAATAACAACAACATGCCAAAAAATTGATGATGAATCCTGGGCTGGGGATGTGCTCAGAGGTAGTACGCCAAGGCCCCAGGTTCCATCCCCAGCACCACAAGGGAAAAAAAGAAAAGAAGTGCTGAGAAAGCCAAGGGCTATTTTTGATGACCTCACAGTGGCCACCTCCAGCTGGAGCGAGGTGCAGGTGCTCCCGCCTCAGGCTCCGGGCATCTGGGGTCCTGGGGTCCCCGCCCTGTGGGGCCATGTGTGTGACGGTCCCCAGGGCAGGGGCCCATGCTGCTCCCTGCTGGGCTTCTGGGTGAGACTCCAGAACGTGGCTTTGCTTCTTCACCAACTAACCTTTGCATCTTGGGGTAACCTTAGATTTAGAGAAAGGTTACAGAGTGCCAAGTGCCTCTTGGTTTCAGAGCAGGGCTTCCCCCCCATTGTTGGGGGTGTGCGGCTGCCCCCCACGAGCTGATGACACCCACTCCTGCAGCCCAGAGGGAGACGGGGGGATTAGCCAGGGGCATCCTTGCTGCCTCCTGCCGCGGCCGAGCCGGCAGACAATGCCCACCGCGGTTCCCAGTGCCGCTGTGAATGCTGCGCTGTTGGTGGCAGCGTCCATTCAAAGGGCCAGCTCGGCTTTGTCCTCCCCAATCAGCACAGCAGAATGCAGTCTGCTGGTGGCTGCCAAAAGGTTAGCAGCCCCGATGAAAGGGCGGCCCATTATTCACCACTCCTACAGAGCGCCCTTTGTGCCAGCGCCACAGCCCTGTGTGGCGGAGGTCCGGATCTGCGGCTGGCTGAGTTCGCCACAGAGCCATTCATGGGAATGCAAAGAGCAGAAGAGTGGCCCCCAGCCCGAGGCTGCCTTTCGGGAAGCCGTGAGGCACGGCCGTGTGGCCAGTGACACATTTTAATGCCATACCACACTGAAAACCCGAGCACGGCCACCAAGACCCAACGCACAGTAGACCTCTCTCAGCTCCTGGGTGCTCTGGGGGGTCCCAGAAAAACGTGGTGCGGGGAGCCAAGAACCAAGGAAGCAGGACCCGACCAACGGTGCCCTGGGCATGGCCCGTCCCACTGGGCTGCAGATTTACCGTCCAGAGAGGGCGCCCAGCCCCGGGCAGCTGACGGGCGCTGGTGAGGACTGAGCGCTGCCCGCCGGAACCGGAAAACCCCCTGCTGAGCTGCGGCAGGACCCTGTGCCTGCAGTGCCGTCCATCCGGTGCCGGCTTTAGGTTTGGACTCACTCAGGGCAGGGTGAACAGGCTCCCACTCCCCGAGCAAGGGGGCCGCAGCTGTAGGGGCCTCTGCACCGACACGGCCATGCAGGCCCACACAGCGGGTGCTCCAGGACAGGTGTGGATGAGGTGTGGGAGGCAGGGGAAGGGGGAGCCGGAGGACAGGACGCCAGGACCCAGGGCTGGAGGAACATGGCAGTCTGTCAAAGCACCGGAGCCCCAGGCCGCTTGCTGGCCAGCGCTGCATTTCACAAGGGACAGCAGGAAGTCGGGCTCCAGACTCAGGTGCTGGCCCTGACTGGCGGGCAAGGTTGCGTTCTGGAGACGGGGTTGGGGGCAGCTGGTGGGGACAGGGACCAGAGAGCAGGGCCCTGGGCTGGCCGTCCTCCCCCAAGTGGGAAGGCGTCCCTGGAGGTAACGGAGCCACATGTATGGGCAATGGCCGCACAGGATGGGAACCCAGCTTCGGGTCCTCTCTGTAGGTGCCAACCGGGAGGAACAAGAAGGAGCAGGCCAGGGGTCCATGCTGGCCATGCACGCACTGCCCGTGCACACTCGAGGAGCCCACGCCGGTCACGCTCACTGCACACACAGCCCATAGCACACCTGCACACAGAAGCAGCAGGCGAGGAGCTCATGCAGGCACACTCGCTGCTTGTGTGGATGGAGGGACACCTGGGCTTCCTCTCCTCGGCACACACCCACATGCACACCTATGCCTCTGTAGGAGCCTGCAAATGCACGTACACACACACGGGACACAGTGCTCCTCCGTGCTCACACATATTTGCACACTATCCTCAAAAGGGGCAATGAGGGGAAGGGTCCTGCATCCGGAGCAGGGACTCCCGGGACAGCTGTTCTTGGTGACCCCACCTGACTCTAGGGACTCCCCAGAATACCCTTCAGGTCACAGTTCTTGCTGGGGAGAAAATGTGCCCAGTCCCAAGGTCTCCTTACATGGGACTATCCTAGCCTTGCCCTCAAGTCTACGGCATGCCATGCATGATCCGGGGGCTCAGGGGCCTCCAACAGCCAGCTTCAGGTGAACTCCACCCTTCGGTTAGAAACCTCCCCTAAAGAGCCTCCCAGAGGCTCGGGGAGCACCCCATCTTAGGCCCATGGTAAGCAGCTGCTGCAAGTTCAAGTTGACTGTTCCCTGACCTTCTGGCCATAGGAAGGCTGGGGGAGATTTCAACCTGAGGACACACAGAGAGCAGAGACCAGAGCAGGCCTGACTGTGAGGGCTGGGCTCCAGCTAAAGGCCCATCTACAAGTCAGGAGGGAGGCTGGTCCCAAGACCGGACCTCTTCTATTAACCAAGGCGTCCACCTTTCCCGGACCACAGTCGTCGGCTCCAAACCTGTCACAGGTCCATGGGACATCACAGGAATGGGGGGCTGGAGCCTCCAGGAGGAGCTGAGGTGGGGAGACCCCTTCCTTGATGGTCACCAAAGCCACCTGTCCTCGCCCCAAGAAGCAAGGGCTGGCCAGCTGGCCAGCAAGGGGGCACACCAGGAGTGTCACAGTACTGTACAGGACTGGGCAGCAGGGCTCCCCGAGCTGACCCTTCACAGCTGGGCACTGCTCTGAGATGGCTGGAGTTGCTGGACAAGGTGAAAGCCATGGGCGACTGTCCCCAGCCAGCAGAACCCTGGGATGCACGTTCTGAAGCACACTGAAGGTAGCCACCATGACACTGTTGCCGTTTTTCTTGTCTTTCCCACAGGAAGGGACAGGAGGAGGGTGTGGTGTGTGCCCAGTCCACCTCCGGGGACATTGCCAAACAGAAGCAAAACCCAGGAAGCGGCCTCAGCGGCGCTCAGGAGCGGACAGGACAGGGCAGCACCTACCTGTCCAGCACGTAGCCCAGGGCCTTGTGCCGGATGCCCGAGTACACAGAGGGGCTTGTTTCCCATGCCACCAAGTTGGATGCGTCATGGAAAAGATGGATGTTCACCAAGTCGAAGGCACTGTAACCGAGAGAAAAGGACCAGGTGACCAGGGGCCGCATCCTGGGGCCCTCCCTGCACCCCAGGAGCACGCACACCAGCCCAGGAGCCACCTGCACCCTGGGGACCTGCTAGCCCCCCCAGTGTCCTTGGGGCAGTGGGATAACCCAGAGTGCCCCCCCCTCCGAGGCTGAAGGACACGAGAACATCTTCACAAACACGGGCAGCCTGGCCAGTAAAACCTGAGCTAGTCTCCTTTAAACTAGAGAAGGACTTGGGCAGGATTACAGAATTCATCACAGCGGTGGGCTCTCCCAGCCCCAGCTGCCAAGGCCTGCCCAATGCACCACTGTGGGACCCTGAACATGGGGTGGGGGCACTGAGACAGGCAGGCGGGCTGCCCTTTCCATCCCTCTGCGCGCACAGCCCGAGGGAGCCCCTCAGCAGCCCATGGGCCCCACCACGCCCGTGGACTGTGGGCCGGGCTGGCCTTTCCCACACACTACAGGCCTTAGCCTCCCCAGCTGGCCGGGCACATTCACTGTGGCAGACGAGGCCCTCGCACCGCCCCCTAGGTGCTCACTGCCACGCTGCCACGCCTGACGACCCTGCCCCTGCCTCTGAGGGTCCCGGCCCATGCACCTCTCCCACACTGTCCTGGGGCTGGTCCCTGAGACCAAGGGCGCAGGGCAGTAGTGGTGGCTGACCACCTCCTGGATTAGATCACACGGGCTGTGGCCCCCCCACCTCCCTCTCGCTCTGTCCACTTGCTGGACTCTGTTCTGGGCAGCCTTAGGCAGGCTGCATGAGGAAGAGCAGGTACCCACCATGACCTGGGGTAATCTCTGAAGAGCATCCTCCGGACTTAGGTGGCCAAGGGGCGGGCAGCCCCACAGGACATGGGCCAGACGTTGGGGGGGCCGCAGAGGCCAGAGCCCAGGCAAGGACGCCTCTCGGGCTGAGAGTTGAGGGTGGACCGTCCCACAGCAGCACGCCTGCAGGCGGCCGGCTTCAGAAAGCCCCAGGGAGGAGAGTGAAAACGACGGCCCAGGCGGGAGACCAGGTGGAGGCCACGGTGTGCAGCCAGGACAGCGTGCTGCCGTCCCTTCTCAGCTAGAAAAACTGGAGTGTCACCGCGGGAAGGGTACCCACAGGAAGGCCGGCCCCGGCCGTCAAGTGGAGACTGGGCTGCTCACTCCTGACACCCATGGCGGTCAGACTACGTCGCACAATTGAACTTTGCAGCCTGCAGCCCACAAGAGGCCTCCCTGCAGCTTGTCACACAGCAGGCTCTGCCGGGGAGCTCACGCTCGGGAAGGGACCCGAGGCCTCAGCTAAGTCTCCACGGGTGCTGAGCACCTGGACTTACAGAGGTGTAGCAACACTGCCTCATGGGCGTCACCCACAGACACTTGGGGTCCCCGTTCAAAATGGAAGCATCTTGGAAGAGACTCCCGCAACACGGCACTCACGCAGGATACAACCCGAGGGCAAAAACCCAGCGAGAACCACAAAGCAGAGACCGACAGCCCGCGCAGCATGACCTACCAGTCAGCGATGCACCACCTCGTCCGGATGAAGCCTTTTCTTGACCACTTGCACTGAAAAACAAAGGCCACACAGTGAGCCCACAGCCAGGCCCAGGAGAGCGCGCGGCCCGAGCAGAGCGGGTACCCACCACGGCCTGGGGTAAGCTCTCAAGAGCATCCTCTGGACTTAGGTGGGTCCCCCCCGTCACCCCTCAACAGCAGCGTGGTCCCTGACTCCAGCGCTCTGCTCAAACGCTGCCTTCATGGTCACTGCAACCTCGCTCCACTCCCGGCATCTCACAAGCGCCTGTTTCCCGCCCGCCCGGCCCCTTCTGCTCTCCACCACACAGATTCCAGGTGTTGGGACTGCAGGATGAGGGGCTCTTCACCTGCCCCACAGGCTCCCACCCACACCTACGGGAGAACACACACGCCACCTCCGTGCTGGTGACTGCAGGTGCCGGCCAGTGACCAGCGGTGACCCCCGGCTCCTGCAGCAGCCAGCGTCTGCCCTCCTCCCGGCACTCCCCTTGCTGGCAAGCAGTATTCCAGCAGCTCCAGCTGCCAGTACTTTGAATGTGTGTTCTGTTTTCTCTGGCAGTTTTAATATTTCCTCTAGGTGGCCACGGTTCTGAAGTTCATTATCACCTAGGTATGAATCTATTTTTACACATCCTGCTCTGAACCCCAAGAGGGCTCAGCATGAAAACATTTCTGCCCTTTTCTTTCCCAACACGGCTCCCCCGTTTCTCTCTGGAATCTCTTTGGATGGATAGCTGAGCCTCTCAGTGGCACTTTCGTGTCTTTTACTTGTTCCTGTCCATAAAAATTAAAAACCATGAGAACAACCGAGCAGAAATTCTCCTCTCTCAGCTACATTCTAGAGGAACTCCTTACTATTATCTTCTAATTCACTGATTCTCTCTCTGGTCATGTCTGGTTTGCAATCGATTCTGTTCCTCTTAATAGCTATGATACTACAGGCTGCTTTTCATGTCCCCCTGTTCTTATCCTGTTTTTGTTGACTAACACCCTGCCTTTAATGAACTGTCATTTACTTGAGTATCCTACACATAACGTATTCTAAAGT
Source organism: Graphiurus murinus (assembly GCA_004027655.1). NCBI lineage: Eukaryota > Metazoa > Chordata > Mammalia > Rodentia > Gliridae > Graphiurus > Graphiurus murinus. The sequence goes on along the minus strand of PVLC010020643.1, from coordinate 7,036 downwards.
CTCTGTCAGTTTGTTTCACAAAATATATTTCACCTGGAGTAAAGCACACCCTGGCACCTGCACCTGGAGCCCTTTCTTCCTTTCTTCACCCTCAGTCCCCTGAGGAGGCAGAGACCGCCTTTCCGCCTTGCAGAGCTCTTGCTGTACCACACAGAGCCGAGTGGAGATGGGGTCCCCGCTCCCAGTGGCGCTGATGGGTCTGGCCTTTCTCCTTCCAGGGTGAGCCTTGCTCGTCCCTCTAAGGGTCCAACCCCAGCGTGGAGTCTTTGTTATAACAGGTTTTGCTTTTCAGAGCAGTGTGGGGTTTACAGAAGAATGGAGCACAGGTACAGAATTCCCATCCCTCACTCCCACCTGGAGACCCACGTGGAGCACCACTCCCTGCTGCTCTGCCCGCCCAGATGGGCTGGGCGCCATGCCAGGGTGGCTCGCTCCATTAGCGGGATGACTCGGGCTGTGCAAAGGCCCTGTGCTGGCCAAGGTGCTGCTGGACAAGCCACCTCAGGCAGCCGAGGCAGCGAGGGAGCAGGGCCCTGTCTTGAGCTGGGTGGTCACCAAGCATAACCCTGGCACTGGCAGGTGCCCCTGGGAGCGTGCACACCCATTTCCTGTGAGAACCTGTGTTTGTGATGGGAACATGGGGGAGCTGAGACGCGCTGTCCTTGGAATGTCCTGGGCTGCTCCATGATGGGCTCCCTGGTCCGGAACCCTCGTCCTCTAGACGGGCCACTCGAGGAGGGGTTTGTGCTTCGGAAGCCCCCACCTGCCCTGCCAGAGTCACATCTCACATGGAACCAACAGGGCCTCTTCCAACGGCTCCTCCACCTCTGCCAAGCTCAAGTGCCTCCTCTGTGGCCTCCTATGGACCCCTCTTCAGCCCCTCTATGACACTGAGCACCGCACAGCCGCCTCCCCTGCCAGCACGCAGCACCACGAGGCGGGAGCCCTGTGTGCACAGCCCTGGGGCAGGGTGTCCCACAGAAAAGGGTGGCTGTCCCTGGGCCACCAGCCACTGGCTCCTAGAGGGTCTGTCCAGGGAAGCAGCAGGACGCAGGCCTCCCGCATTCCCTCTTCCAAACACGCTGGGACCCCACGCCAAATGCACTCCTGCTTTCACGTAGAATTGAATGTGGCGTCGGCAGCTTCACTTCCATTACATACAGCAGGCATTTGTAGGTTTTTGGAGCAAAAATTAATTCCTGTTCCTCTTAGTTTTCAATTTTGTATAAATTACGGTGTGTGCGTGCACGTATGTGTATGTGTGCGTATGTATCTTGGATCTATGTGAGAATATCTTGTTTTAGATATTTAATTTTCCACAAGACTAAAGCATTATTTTCAAAATTATTAAACTCAACAAAGCAGGAGATGCATTGTTTTTTGTACAACAGATTGGGCCGGGATGCAGCGCTGGTCCTTCCTCAGCCTGAGTGAGTGACAGTGTCTCAGGTCCCCTTCCAGGACCTGAAAGGTCAACCTGGTGCGGCTCTCATCTTGCAGGGAGGAGCCCGGGGCCTGACCCGCCCTCGACACCAGCTCTAGGGAAAGGAACAGACCTAGGGCGCGTCCCTCATCGCTGGGTCAAGAGTCCCTCTTTCCACCCGGCGGCTTCCCTTGCCTCCTCTGGTCCAGCCTGAGAACTCAGGAACGCACACCCCCAACATGTGTGCGTGTTTGTGTGTGTGTGTGTGTGTGTGTGTGTGTGTACGCATGCATGCACACCCCAAAGGAACGCACGCCTGGAGTCATCCATGGTGCAGGTACCTTTCTGAAGGAGGCCCCTCAACGTATACACTCACAAGCACAGGCATGTGCAGATGCACACACGAGTTGTCAAGCACACACAGCAGGCTCGTGCTCAGGGTGCATGACTGGGAGGCAGAGGGGCAGGAACCGGGGCCTGCTGCAGGCCCAGATGCTCAGGACCCCAGGGGCCCCTGGAGCCCCAGACACAGACGCTGCTGCTTGGGCCACTGCAAATGACACCATATGCACAGGTGTGGCTGGGGCTCCTCAAACATCGAATGGGTCTCTCCCCTTCCAGTCATGTTCCAGAACTTTCTGTCACTGACCATCTTCTGAAACCTTTGGTCATGAACTCCTTAGACCAGAAGGGGTCGGCGGCAGCTCCCTGCTCCAGTGGCCTCTGCTCTCTGCTATACCCGGGTGTGGGGGCTTCTCTGGCTCGCCGGGTGCAACCCCTGCTCAGTCCCTGTCAGCGGGTTCCCTAAGCCAGCACACGGGCTGCAAACGCAGGCGGTCTCATCCACTAAGAGATAACATAAATCGCAGTGGAGGAGAGAGGGCTGTGGGGAGGTTACCACACGCAGGCCTGCCGTGGACGGCCCGCGCCGAGCATTAGTGGAATTAATTCATCTCTCAGCAGGCTTGCAGCCGGGCCTATGATCTATGGTAACAACCAATTTCTCACTACGGGCAAGGGGAAAAAAATGACCCGCCCCGATCGACTACACAAATCTGCTTTTTAAAAATGGCCTCACATTATCTGGAGTGTTGCTCCCAGAGGCGTCATTTGAAATTCATACCGAGCCAAAAGCACCCATAAATCAGCAGGGAAAGTTTTGTTAGTTTTAGATGCAGTGGGCTGTAATTATTTGGAATTGCATTATGCCTCCATCACGGTAATTACATTTAGATTATCCTTAAGTGATGGTAATAAAAGAAAGAGAAATCAGTCTTAAACTAATTCCCTCCCCCAAAATGTGCTCGAACGCAGGCGAGGGCTGGCAGAGGGTGAGCGGGAGGCAGGCCCAGGCAGGCTGCGTGGCTCTGGCCGAAGCCTGTGCCCAGCCATGCTCCTGCACAGCCAGCCCTGGGATCGGCCCTCCCCGGGGCAGCCCATTCTGGACGTTAAAAGGTAGCACCCCACTAGCAGAATGTTAGAGCGCGTGGATTTTAGGACGAGTGTTCTCTTCTATAATGCCAGGGTGGACAGAGCGTGAATCTGTTTGTACACGCAAGGCTTAAGGGCAGCCGCACAGGACAGAGACGGCTTCCCACATAGCGACTCCAGGTCAGCCCGGCCTCCGCAGGCCCAGGGACCAGTGCCGCAGGGTCTGCCCATCAGCTGACCAGGAGAGCGCGGGCAGCAGCTCACTGCTTTCCAAGTCGAGACTGGGGTCCACTTGAAGACCCGCCGCCCTCCCATGAGAAGACACCTGCAGACGGTCACAGAGGCCAGGGGTGGGGCAGGTGGCTGACACACAGCCCCTGACCCTCTGGCGATGCAGCTGAAGGTGTGATGAGGGTCCTAAATCGTGAGGCGAGGACACAGCCGCAGGGAGCCCCGGGCACCCACCCACACCCACACGTGGACGGCTGGGAACCGTCTTCAGAAGTAGGTGAAGAGGGCAAGGGCGGAGAGCTCCGGCTGCAGCGGAGATGGTGCATTGCACCCAGCCCGTGCCCAGCTGCTCTCAGCCTGGGCGGTCCGGGCATCCTCTGGGATCTGTCGCCCTCCTCTCAGCACTCAGGGCAGTTTAGAGTAGTATTTGAAGGAGAAAGCTGCACAGAAAGATCCTTGAATTGCCTGGGGGCTGCTCGTGCCCACGGCTTGTGTCCCACGCCCAGCGCTGCCACCTTCAGTCCACCCTGCCTCCTCTGCGGGGACATCTCAGTAGCACAGAGCAGGGCACCCGCTTCCCCCCCCCCCACGGCTCCCCAGCACTTGGGCCCCTCGAATCTGCTCTGGTCACTCTGAGATGAGCCCTGGTCAGTGCCTCCGGTGAGCAAGGCCACGCTGGGTGGACAGAGCAGAGGTCTGAGGTCAGCTCTAACCCAGCTCAGCAGCCAGCTTCTTGGCCCAAGCCAACTGCAGCCCCGTCAGGCTCATGCACAGAATGTGGCCAGGCAGGGAGCGCATCATGACACACGATGTGGCTGGAGGAGGTCCCAAGGCTTTCCCGCCACCCCCCGGCGCCCCAGGACACTCAGTGCAGAGGGGACGAGGGAGCAGAGCTGAGGGGCAGGCTCGAGGCAGCCGAGGACAGGAGGCTGGCGGCTGACACTGCGTCCTTGGCCCGGGAGGATGGATGAGGAAGCGGAGCCGCAGGGCGACATGAGCGCCCATCCTTCACCGAGGCACTTCAGTCTCTTCACTCGAGAGCGGCCATAAAGCAAGTTAATAAAGTCATGGCCTTGCTGAAAGTCAGCTCTGCAGGCAGGCAGGCAGGCTGCCTCACCGTGCAGCCCCTCACGGAGAAGGAGCCACAGAGGGGTCGTTCTGGGCTGAGCCACCGGCACAAGCCAGGCGTGTGGCGCACACCTGTAATCCCAGTACTTGGGAGGCTGAGACAGGAGGATGGCAGGACAGCCTCAGCAAGTAGAGATACTCTCATCAACCTAGCAAGACCCTGTTTCAAAATAAAAATAAAATAGGGCTGGGGGTGTAGCTTGGAGGTAGAATGCCCCTGGGTTAAGTCCCCAATATCATGAAAAAACAAGAAGGCACAGGCACTCAGATTCCACCTCAGCACCCCACGTGCTTCTGTTGAGGTGTCCCCCAAACCCTGCTGGATTTAACAGGTGATGGAGGGAAAGTAAGAAACAGCATTGACATGCGACTCATACAGCTCGGTGGCTCCAAAGATGCCTGCTCTCAGTGAGTCTTGCTAAAAAAAATAAACAAATAAAAGAATCCAAAACCATGTGTTTGGTCGAAGGGCTTCCCTAAAAGCACGAGACACTAAAAGAAATGCACCAGGACCCAAAGGAGGCCTGCCCGCATTTACGACTCGCTGTATCTGGGGTGGGACAGTAAACAACACCCTGACTTAAGGATTCCTCTGCCCTCCAGGTGAGGGGAGCGGGACCGTGGGGACGTCACCAGCTCCACGCTGGCGGCTTGTTCCTGGCAACGGGCAGAGGCCCAAGGCTGGGCCAGGTCTGCGAGATGGCACCGGGATGGGGAGTGGAGCACCACGCACACGGCCCCCAGGCTGGGGCACGCGGTGCCTCCCAGGCAAGCAGCCCTTCACACCAGGTGAGCTGGGTGACCCGTTCCTGCATCTCTGGGGAAGGCCCTGTTGCCTGGATATAGTGACCAAAGAATTTACCCGCTACTAATTCTGGACTCCGTAGGTTCCCTTCGCCCTTGTCTAGGATATGCAGGTCAGGACCTTCCAGAAAGTCAGAATATCAGAGCGGTGACAATGGCCAGCCTGACAATGGCCAGCCTACAGGGTATGACAGTTCATAAACTTCACTCCTGCCTTCTCATTCTGAAAATCACACTGGTGAGGGCGGACCCGGCCCTGGTTGCTTACCTCGGGGAAGTAGTCCTGCGGGAACTTCTCTTTCTCCAGCATGGGCGTGCTCTCCAGCGTGTCTGAGTAGATCTCCTTGCCAGTGACTTTCCTATACTTCTTAGCTGGAAAAGAGCGGAAGGGTGGCATGAAAAACTTCATCGCTGCGCCCCATCCAACCAGCCAGGCCCTGCAGGGGGCTGTGCCCCACTGGGCAGCCCCGCAGGGAGGGAGGGCGGCCCCAGGAGGGGAGCAGACGACCCTGAGCCACTGCTCTAGGGAGGCCTGAGGCTCGTAAATTCCTGTTCCATGACCTGGAATCTGACACTCCACTTCATTATCCCCTAAGAGCTCCCAGCCTGCAGATTTACAGGGGCTAATTGGCACCCTCTTTTAAAGCTGTGGATATATTGAAGAGGGCTGTGGAATTACCATTCACTCAGACCCTCACGTGAATTTATTTAATAACATCGATTTCCTCCCCGCACACAGCCCACATCAGTCATATTCCAGGGCAGAGTTTTCATGTAGGATGGAGGGAGGGACACGGGGCAGACGCTCTCCACGCCTGCCCGGCAGCTGCCACCCAGACCTCCCTGGGTCCTGGGGGACGTGGCACCCCAAGCCTCCCTGGGCTGACGGAGCCCATGGACAGGAACGGCCTGCTTCTCTCACGTCCAGGCCAGGGCCCCTCCTGCAGACGGCATCCCCGTGTCCCAGAGGCGTGTGACATGCGTCCCTCATATGGGTTCGATGAAGAAGCTGGGGTAGGTGGCTGCCAGACTTTGCCAGGGGTGGTGAGGAGCACAGGCGGTGCAGGGCCCCCAAGATGTCCAGAGGGCCTCGGACCCACTCCCTCCAGCTGCAGGTCTGGTGCCCACCCCGTGACCCTGGGCCCAAAGCAGCTGCTCCCAGATGAAGTTCCAGGGAGTGTTAAGCAGAGCTGAGAGACCAGCTTTGGGAGTGCTGAGATGTGCCACCGTCACCTCAGGGGACATCGTCACGTCCCACGTCTGGAACGCCCTCCACCCCCAGCCGGAGCGGGGCAGCAGGAGCAGACTCGGACTTGACACCAGGGGCTCACGCGGGTCAGAGCATGAACCCCAGGCAAAAACAAGCTCCTTATAACAGAGTATTCCCGTTACTTCCTCCTTAGCAACAATTCTGGTACTCCCTTCATTTATCCATATCTGCAGTCAGGGAACACATGTTGCTGCATTACTCTGAGCAAAAGTTATCAGAGCAGTTAAAAATAAGGAAAGCCACCTTACTTGACCTCTGTGTGTTCATCTCCCATGCTCGTCCTTCCTTGTGTGAACCAGAGTTCCAGCGCTGCATGACCACGCTCTGCCCCCTTCTTCTCTGGGTTCTGCCCCAACCCCATCCCCCATCCTGTCCTTCCTTCTGTGATATCCCACAAGTCTGCTGAAGACAAATTCTCAAGTTTTATTTCTCTGACAAAGTCTTCGTGTCCTTCAACTTTGAAGGGTTATTTTGTGGAATATGCAGTTCTAGGTTTTTTTTTCCTTTTAATGCTTTAAATATTGCACACTGCTCTCTTCTTTCTCGTGGGGTTTCTGGGGGAAAGCTGCTGCAGTTCTTCCCTTGCCTCATCACAGGGAAGGCAGTGCCTCCTGCTCCGCCCCGACCGGCTGCTCTCGTGATTCTCCTTCCGTCTTTGATGTTCTGCGCTGAGTGCCTCGGGACAGCTGCGTGGCGTTCGTCCTGCTTGCTGAGGATGTCCTTGGTGCTTGGATTTGCGGCTGGGCTCT
>PVLC010020642.1:0-29000 GCA_004027655.1 Graphiurus murinus | reverse complement strand
AGCTGTTCTTCTCTGAGCTGGTGGAGTATGCTGCACATGGAAGGCACTGGAAAAAGTTTGGAGAGTAATAAGCCAATGGAACCAACATTTTGTGTGTGTGTGTGTGTGTGTGTGTGTGTGTGTGTGTGTGTGTGTGTGGTACTGGGGATGGAACCCAGGGGCATTCTACCTCTGAGATACACCTCCAGCCCTATTTTATTCTATTTTTTTAAACTTCGAAACAGGTTCTCATTAAGTTGCAAAGGACCTCAGAAGTTGCTGAGGCTGGCCTCCAACCTGCGATCCTCCTGACTCAGTCTCCCAAGTGCTGAGATTCCAAGCGTGCACCACCACACCCTGCTGGAACCAACCATTTCTGAACGATTCTCAAGATCTGGACCTCATGTGCAATCCTGGGAAGCATCCACTCTTTAGAAAGTTCTTACTTTGAACTAACGTCTGTCTCCTGATGTCTACTATGCATTGGTTCTAGCTCTGTCATCCAAGAAGTGCATGACAAACCTGCTCCTTCTGCCATGGGACTGCTTCTTTGAGTATTTGGAGACACTTGCTGGGTCTTCCTAGATCTCTGTTCTCCAGGTTAACATCTTCTTTTGCACTACATTCAAAGGGACCAACCCACCATTGGGAATAAGGCTCTGTTCCTTGTTTGCCTTTTAATTCATTGAGAAAGGTGGGTGTTGCGAAGGTTGGATTCTGGAAGGGTGTGTTCTTGGGTCAGCTGCATCCCAGGGGGCCACTTTCCTGAGCATGGTCCCTTTTCCTCACAAGTCCCAAGACCCCCTACTATAGGGTCTGTGGGGCCTGTCATCCTGCCCCACTTTCACTTCCAACCAATGAAGTTTTCCCAGGAAGGAGCTGTGTCAATGTCTGCTGGCTGCCTTTGCCTCTAGCTTCTCTGTCTGCTCTAAATCACAGCCATTACCATTCAAGCTCCTTCCTCCAATCGGTCCTCGGTACCTCAAGCAAGCAAGAGCGGCTGGCTCCCGGTCCTCCTCCACGCCGTAATCCTTCAAATCCTGGAAAACCTTCATTAAATCACAAATCCACCAATGTCACCAAGTCCCTAAGCTCCAGGGAATGCACAGAGATAAACCCACCCTTCACTTTCCACTTTCATTCTCTCATAGTAAGAATTTATGAAAAACAAAATAGGAAATACTAGAAGGCCTCAGACTTAATAAACATAAACATCATTTCCAGAACTTCTTTTATATATACGGTAATGGTTTAGTTATACCATTATACAGTAATGGTTTCGCATACACACACACACATACACACATAGATGAACAAAAATGCACACACACATACACACATGCATACACACACATACATACACACATACACACACACACACATATATATACACACACACACATATATATATACACACACATACAAGTATGTGAGTCCCCTCAAGTCCTATCTTAATAATCCTAGACCATCTATGGGCTGTGGAAAACACTTTTGCAATGACAAAGGTAATTTCTCTCTCCCCCCCAAACTCATACTACACAAATTACCACCTCTGGGTAGGAAGCAAGAGGATAAGCAGGTGCTGCAAATGAACTAAGAAAAAATAATAATAATAATAAGGAAACCCTGCCCGGTGGATGTCAGGCTGTGGTTTGTACTCAGTTAATGAAAGCCCCACATGGCATAATTGTGTTTACAGTGAGCTTATAGGAGTTTTCCCTCAAGGTAGGGGAAGGAGATCGAGTTAAACAAATTATTTAGGTCTTCCTGACCTGCACGGGCGACACAGGAGCGACAGTGGCTGAGGAATGGCCGTCCCAGCGTCAGCCGAGGTCACGCACACCTTGAGCCCCTTTGCGACCCCTGGTCTTCCATCTGAGAAACCGAGGATGATTTCGATACGCTAGCTGAGAAGGTCTAAAACTCTGCCTCCTTTCCTGCGGACAAAGCTTACCTTGTCTAATTGCGTGGACATGACCTCCAGCTACAAGGCCGTAAGCAGCTGGTGTGCTGAGAATGAAAGTCCCTGCCTTTTGGATGGAAACGCCGAGGCAAACCAGCCAACGTGACTGCCCAGAACCGGAATGCCATTATCTTTCTTGTCATCACCAACGCCTTCCTCCAACAGAGACACTTTGTGGAGTTGTACGCAGCCCACCCCTGCAGAAGGGGATATCCTGAATTACTACCAAAAAGAACACCCAGATCCTATCTGGATGCTGAGCCTACACAACACCAAAACTCTAGCTTGAATTAACATTTCACCAAATGAATTACGTGTTGCACTGGCACACTAGACTTAGGTCTGAAAACAAATTAATTTTAACTACAGCTCAGGGAGCGTGGATATAATTTTGCTTCGTTTTTATTGTTGCGTTTTTCCCCCCTGTCAGTCTCTAGCCATTGCCAGCTTCTCTTTAGTCAGTAAAGATATTTTTAGGCCTGAGACTGTACTAACAGGATGTATGTAATTTATTGGCAGAACTTTTCCGTCAACCTGTCAGTCATTTTCGATTCCAAATTATATGGGCCCAACCCCAGGTCTGGGATGCATTCACATTAAATGATTGTGGATCATTTATTTCAGAAATGATAGGTTGAAGAAAATGTGCTTTGCACATGAGAAACGAAATCCCACAGCACCTCAAGTTTCCTGTTTCCTTGAGATCCTCATTTTTCCATTTATCCCCTATTTTAACTTTCCTTCCCTCTTACTTAAAGGTCTTGAGAGGATCCAAAAACAGACCAGAAAAAGCTTCACCACCCACTCCCTGGCCCTGGGTTGCGTAAGACCACATTCCCAGAGGGCAGGAAGGAAATAATCACAGTCACAACTGAAGTTGTGTAGAACCCTTGGGGCCCCAGCAAGGGAGTAAGAAGGGGTGCTGGGACCCACAGTTTGCAGGCCAGCTGTACAAGGTGACGCGGCCAAGGTCACCCCGTGCCATAAAGGGGAAGCCAGAGCACAAACACCACTCACCTGTCACCAAACCCACGTGCTCCCATGACACTCATTCCTTTCCTGAAAATGATTTCCGCACTGGTGAGTCTCCTCAGGTTGCTATCGCTCATCTCAGTACCTGCAACCACCTAGCAAATTCTGTGTCCCTCAGCCTTGGGTCAGAGAAGTGAGCTCTCTAGAAGTGACATGCAAGGTGGCCCGAGCTCTGGGATTGGGCCTTCAGCAGTCATGAAAGTGGGCTAGGATGGGCGGCAGGGAAGAGAAGGTGAGATGGGGGAGATCAACAACGAGGAGAATCAGTGTGTGCCCCTCACTACCTCCAGGCCTGATGACCAAGAGCTGTGCTCGCACTGGACCCAGGCACAGGGGAGGCTGAAGGAGGAGGTCTGTTTGAGCTGGAGGCTCTGTGGGCCTGGAGGCTGCCCAGAGACTTGGGATCCAGCAGGCGAGAGGCATCTCCTATGAACACCAACGGCGCCTGCCCAGACTTCTGCGAACAAAACCAGCACGACAATAATTACACAGGTTCAATTCTGCCATGGTTCTTTGTACTTAGTTTACTATTTACATTTTTATATATTTAATCTTTACATGTTATGTTATGTGTAACTGTGTTTGGCTTTGACAATTGCATACATCAATGTAACACATACCCCTATAAAATATAGTATACTTCCATTATTCCAGAAAGTTGTCTCCCAGTCTATACCTCACCGTACCGCCACAGAAGCAACTACAGTCATGATTCCTTCCCCAATAGATTGGCTTTAGCACTAGTACTTTGTATAAATGGAATCCTACCGTATAGAACTTTCTGTGATTTGGATTCTTTCACTTAAGAGAATGTTTGTAAGACTGTATCGTTGCATCTATCAGCAGACCATTTGTTTTTATGAGTGAATAGTATTTCATCAGATGAGCATACCATGATTTCAGGCTAATGGACATTTGGGTTATTTTCATTTGGGGCTATATTACAAGCACAGCAACTATGAACATTCTCATATAAGACACTTAGGGGGAACATGTGGTCTCACTTAGATTCTTAAGAATGGAATTACTGAGTCATGGGGTAGGTGTATGTTTAGTGTTATTAGAAACTGCCAAACTATTCTTTAAAGCAGTCAGTTATGGACTGAATTGAGTCTCTTCAAAAGTCACACGTTGATGTCCTTATACCTAGTGACTCAGAACGTGACTATATTTGGAGATAGGGTCTTAAAAGGGATAATTTCCTTACATTGAAGTTATTAGGTTGGCCCTTAGTCCAATCTGACTAGTGTCAGAGGCGATCAGAACTTAGATACATGGAGAGAAGACCATGTAAAGACACAGGAGTGAGCACCTGCAAGCCAAGGACGGGAGCCCCAGTAGAAGCAAGCTCTGCCAACATCCTGATCTTGGACCTCGAGCCTCCAGAAGGGTGGGAAAATCAACTGGTCAAGCCACATAGTCTGTGGTACTTTGTTACAGCACCCCTACAGACTAATATGTGATGGTGTATTTTACATTCCCAACAGAGATGTACACGAATTCTGACTGCCCCACATCCTCGCCAACACTTGGTATTGACAGCATTTTTATTTTAATCCTTCTAGTGGATGAAAAGTGTAAATAGTTGTGAATTTCATCTGCATTTCCTGTTAAACAGTGATGTTCAACACAGGCTGAGATGCTACATGCCCAGGTTCTAGCTACATCCCCACTAGCCTTGTTCCGAACCACTTTCGATGCTAATTTCTGATCCTGTTCCCATCTAAAATCTTTAAGTGACTTCCTATTTATCATAAAACTGATTTTTTTTTATGAAAAAGGTAAAAGAAAAAAAGCAAGAGAATCCAACATGGGAATATGTCCCAGGAATATTTTTCAACCTACATTTTATTTAACAAGTAGGACTTGTCGCATCATCTGTAGCATCTCTTCGTACAATTGATCTCTGACTTAGTTTGACTTGTGATTTTCCAACTTTATGATGGTGTGAAAGTGATACCCACCCAATAAAAGTCAACTTCAAATTTTAATATTTTCCTGGACCAGCCATTTGTGGTATAATACTCTTCCATGATGCTAGGCAGTGGCAGTAAGCCATTGCTCCCAGCCAGCCACAATTAATACCATACAGCATATGGTATTCAATAAATTACATGAGATGTTCAACACTTTAGTATAAAAAAAAAACCTTTGTATTAGATGATTTTGCATACTCCAAGTATGTTGAGCATGTTTAAAGTAGATTAGGATAAGCTATGATGTTTAGCATGTTAGATATATTACATGCACTTTCAACTTAATATTTTAAACTTACTATGAGTTTATCAGGGTGTAATGTCATCATAAGTTAAGAAGCATCTATATAGTGTTTGATTTACATTATTTATATACATTTCAATAAAATTTCAACATGTATAATGTGCTGCTAGTACTCTTTTTCTTAGTGGCAGAAATCCTTTACTTATATATTGCATACTCTAAGACTTGAAGCACAATAGTTATAATGCACTTAAAAGACTCTTAGAAAGTTTAAAAGATGAATGGTAAAAAATTTAACATGGATATCATTGTGTTAAATGCCTGAGGCATAAGAGTAAAAGCCTTTGAAAACTAAGGTTAGTTTGAAGATTCACAGTGACTGAGGTCCAAAGGGAAACATCATGCTTTCTAATGAAATCAGTCCCTTCCCTGGTGCTAAAACATGCTTGGAATATTACACAGAGTCCTGTACATAAGGCTCTAAAATGCATAGCTTCAGCTTGAGTTGCATAGAAAACACAAAACCTGGCTTCAACATGACCATAAAATAAAATTTGAGAACACATTACTCATCAAGAAATACATTTCTTTGGGAACTTTGAGCACTAGCTTTGCTCCAATAGTGTGGGCTTGTGATAAATGAGATCCTGTCAGGATGCTGAACAAAACCCAGTAGTCTTCTCACGGTAGTGGCCAGGACAACAGCAATGGCACCACATGTAAAGGTTCGATTTCTCCAGGGAAACAAACTGTAGGAAGAAGCTCTCTACCCTGGCACAGAGATGGCGCCTGAGATAAGTAAGGGGGACTCCTAGGTATAGGTGATTAGGGACCAGGGATACTTTTTGCCTCCAAGTTGCAACTATGCCAGTCTCAGGGTATTTGTGCCTAAGGGTAGGTGAAAAAGGTCCGTCAACCCAGGTGGTAGTCACTTGGCAAAATGACTGAACTTGGTGAAAGCTTTGTTACTGTGAATCATAACTTTCAACACAATAAAAGTAAGCCTCTGTGATGCAGGTTATATCACAAAACTAAACCCAGTTTTTGAACAAATCTGCTTTCCTCCTTTTCCCTATTTGTAGCACACATCTCCAGCAACCATTATCCCCAAAACTCTTGCATAGTCACTGAATATGGATGAATACTGAGATATGATTTATTTCTGCCTTATAATTGGTAAGTATAGGCCATTTATATTTAATGTAATTATTAATATGGCTGCACGTATGTTTACTATTTTATTACTTTTATTTGTCCCTCTTGTTTTTTCCTGCCTTATTTTGGATTATTTAATAATTTATTCACCTTTTTTGCTATCTATACCTCATTATACTTTCTTAGTGACTCTTCTAGAGATTATAGACCTAATCTTTTACAGTCTAAATAGAGTGAATGTTTTACTTTATGTAAGATGTAGAACACTCCAAGTAAAATATAGATACTTCACCCTTATATATGTCCCTTTATATATTCCTTTTTTTTGCTATAGTTGACATATATATCTGTATACATTGAAAATTCCATCAATATTATAATTTTTGTTTTCAGTCACCATGGATATTTGGGGGAACATAAGAGAGAAATAATCTTAGCATATTTACTCAGATATTTGCCATTTATGTTGATTTTCCTTCACTCCAAAAATATAAAGTTTTCCTCTATAGTCTCTTATCTGGAAAACGTTCTTCAATACATTTTTTTTTCATGGAAAATCTGCTGAAAATTCTCTTATTTTTTCATACCCAAGAATGTCTTCATTTTATCTTTATTCTTAAGGGATTTTTAGAAACATGGGATTCTGAGACCGGAGGATCTGGGTTCGCGGCCAGCCTCAGCTACCTAGTGAGGCACTATGCAACTTAGTGAGACTCGGTTTCAAAATAAAGCATAAAAACTGGGGCTGGGGGTATAGCTCAGAGGTAGAATGCCCCTGAGTTCAATCCCCAGTACTGCAAAAAAAAAAAGAAACAAGGGATTCTAGTTTGACAGTTCTTTTCTTTCACCACTCTGAGGATACTTTTCCACTGTCTTTAGGCTTCTTTTGTTTCTAATGACAAACTCATTCTCATTCAAATTTTTGCTTTTCTGTATGTGGTGCTTTTATCTCTGAGTGCCTTAATTTTTTTTTAATATTTAGTTTTGAGAGGTTTAATGTTTGATGGTGATGTATTTGGGCTTGTCTTTCTTTGGGTTTATATTGTGAGGGTTCACACTGAGATTCTTGAATCTGTACATTTGTATTTCCACCAAATTTTGAAAGAGTTCAAACACTATTTCTTCAAAGTTTTCATGCCAATCTATTTACCCCATGTTTCTGGGACCTATTTGGACCATAGGAGCCCATTGTCTCATTTCTCTGAACCAAAGAAATGGTTTTCTCTTGAGGTCTTAGGTACTCCATCTGTCACCATGGTGTAACACAGTTCCCCAGCAGTGGCAAACTCCAGGCAGGGCCAGGCGAGAAAAAGCAAATGGAGATTTCCCCATACTTTATGTTTACAAAGGCCCCTTTTCCCTTTAGGCATAAAAAAAAGAGGTTGTTCTCAAGGATTTTCCTGTTTTTTTCTCATTGAATAGTTCTCATGACGCAGGCTGCCCTCAACTAAGGGCCGTGAGATTGGAGGCACTGGTGGAGCCGTTCTTCAAATTTCTTTCCTTATCCAATATATCTGCTATTATTTTCTTTTCAGAGTCCTTGAGTAGTTGATTATTTTGTAAGTCGTCCAGAGTTTTCAACGAGAGAGATGAACTCTACCAGTCTTACTTAATCTTGGCCAGCAGGGGAAGTCCGATGAGAGGTTTGCAAAATGAAAGACATGGAACCATGCACGTATTCACGTTTCCTAGTTCTCCCTGTGTCTATTTGGGTAAGCTGTATCTTCTCTGTGGCTATTCAATAGCAATTTTCAAGTTTATTGGCATAATATTGTTCATACTATTACTATTACTTCTTTATTATTTTAGTGTCTTAACATATGCAGTGATAAATTATCTTTCATTTCTCATATCACTAACTTACCATTTTTTCCTTTTGTCATGATCAGTCTAAATCTAAGGGCTCACTAAATTTGCTCGAAATATTTACACTTTCCCCTGAAGTTTCTTCTTTCAGCCCTAGATTATCTGTGTTGATTGATTTCTAAATATTTCGGAGTTTTCCAGGCATCTTTGGATAATTTATTTCTAATTTAATGCCACAATGTCTACTGCGCTAAGGGCACAATTTGGTTCCTGAAAAGTTATAGACAATAGGGCAAGGACAAAATGAGATTCAGAAACAACCAGATCTGATGCTGTTAACAAAGCATAAGGTTCTCGTGAGCTGTTCCTTGTGCAGAGCCTCGCAGTCTTTGGGCTTGCTTTTCTTTGGGTTTACATTGCTAGGGCTCACACTGAGATTCCTTTTTTTAATTATGCTTTTATTGATACATTATAGTCTCACATCATAGTGTAAATCATCTTGACAATGATATACATGCACACAGTACTTGGTATCCTGCCCCCTCCCTTCCCCATCTCCCCACTTCCCCCTGCAGAGTACTGAGATTGACTTTGGTATACTCACATATGTACACATAGTAGATGGTAGTATTTCCATTAACAAACCTCAGCCTTCCCCCTCCCTTTCCCTTAGACCATTTCCCTGGCTCCAGTGAGGTTTCTCCTCCATTATCTGGAGTCCCTCAATTACTCTCTAGCTTACACATATTAGGAAAAAAAACCCCAACAAAACAACCAAACAAAAAATCATATGCCTCTTCACTTTCCGTGACTGGCAAATCTCACTTAACATGTTCTCCAGGTCCTTCCATTTTCTTTCAAATGACATAAAGCTCTTCTTCTTTATTGCTGAGTAGAATTCCACTGTGAAGATATCCCATAATTTTGTAATCCATTCATCTGTTGATGGACTGAGATTCTTGAATCTGTATATTTGTATTTCCACCAAATTTTGAAAGTGTTCAGACACTGCTTCTTCAAAATTTTCATGATGGTGTATTTACCCCATCTTACAGGTAGAGACTGACCTCTGGGTTATCAAAGGAGAATCCTAAGACCAGAAGCATTCTGGACCTTTAAATACATGGTCCTCCCACAGGACAATATCTCAAGCACATAAAAACCCATTTGCAAGGTCTCCACTCTTTCAGCCGCTACTGTCCCCTTCTCTACCTGGTACCAATTCTCGGCGATTTTGGAGCTGCTACTGCTGCTGCTGCCGCTTCCTGTCCAATCCCTGGCTCTGTCCTCTAATGCTTAACACCTGCCTTTGGTTCTTTGATTACTATTCCAGACTTCTTCGGGGAAGAGGGTCCTGGTCTTGTGGCTCTCCAGCCAGACTGACGCTCCTCTCTGCCACCTCTCCCTCCACTAAGGTTCACACACTGAAGAGGGAAGGCTGAGCCTGGCCCAGAGCAATGCTGACGCTGACCCCAATGCAGGGCAAATTCTCAAATACCAAGGCCCTCTCTCCTCCAAGATGAGAGCAACTTAGCACAGAAAAAAATGTTCATTTGATATCAAAGTGTGTAAGCATGGTGCAAATCACTATATCTTTATTTACTTACATTCCCAAACCTATAAAAGAAAGATAAACTTCCTAAAATAACTCTAAGGAGCCAGGAGTGGTGGTGCATGCTTGTAATCCCAGGACTTGGGAGGCTGAGACAGGAGGATTGCGGGTTCTAGGACAGCCTCACCAAGTAGTGAGACTAATCAACTTAGTAAGATCCTGTTTCCAAGTAAGAAATAAATAATGGGGCTGGGGGTGTAGCTCAAAGACAGAATACCTCTGGGTTCAAAAAATAAAAATAAGTAAACAAAATAACTCTAAGTAAGCCAGGCATTGTGGCACACACCTGTGATCCCAGTACTTGAGAGTCTGAGACAGGAAGATCACAGCTTTCAGGCCAGTAGCGTGAAGTAACTTAGAAAGATTTTGTTTCAAAATAAAAAAGGTCTGGTGGTGTAACTCAAGAGATAGAATGCCCCTGGCTTCAATCCCCAGTACCAAAAACAAAAACTCAAATAAATTTAGAAAAAAACACAAACTCATATTCTATCTACCACTATCGCCACCACTGACTTGTTTTTAAAAATCATATTTGCCCTCCAGGATCTTACAATTTTACTTGAAAGAATAAATATAAAAATCTGGAGATAACTTAATCCTCATAAGGTACTTTCAAGAATCATTCAATTTTCTATGTTTTTAAGCTCTTACTAAGAGCATTCAAATCCTAATTCTTTCAAAGTGAATTTGGAACTTCTAAGATCAGCATACCATATTATTTTGGTCAATTTATTTCTACCAATGAAAAAGCAAAGTAGTCAAACCGCCAACTTGGAATCATGTGGCTGGCTCCCCAAAAGCCAAGCAATCAAGCTGATAATTCAAGGTTATGCGAGTACCCTACAAAAGTAATTAGCAACAGGGTCCATTTTTCAATTATCCTACAAACATAGGCTTATTGAGAGAGCCCACCAGGCAAAAAAGAAAAGTTTCCTTTTTATTTTGTTCCTCCCTGATACTTGAGGCTGGTTATTAAGAAGCTCAGATGAACAAAAAATTACCTTTTTATTTATTTATTTACTTTTAGTTGAATTCCTGTCTACACAATGCCAAAACATCTAGTAAGTCTGGTTAAAAAAAATAAAAATGTCAACCCAGATGTTTGGCACTGCATAGATAAAACATCCAGATGCCTAGCTGACACTTGCAAATACACTGCTGAAATGGACCAGATGTTCCGGCTTCCGAGGAATTGGGGACATTAAGAGAAGGGAAGTGTCCCCACAAGACCTTTACCACTGTCACCTGCAGTGGGTGTGCGGCACCCTGGGGCCTCAGTGAGGAGGCTCAAGGCCCAATCGATGCAGGGAGATCTGGTGAAAAAGTACAAGAAGGACAGAATGTGGTTTTTCCTCTCAAAGTCATGTTTTGGGAAGTGGCTTAGTCACAGCTATGTGGAGGCCTGTGGTGGACTTTCCAACTATTTCCCCTGAAGACTTTCTCTTTCAACCCAACCTCTGGGATACCCTTTTTCCAAACCAGGGGCCTGTGGGATATTTTTATTTTTTTAAATAGGCCACAGTCAAATCTGAAATCTAGAACTTTCTCTCTTCCTATTGCTCTCCCCTTTCTCGCTCCCTTCTCTGTTTTTCCTGTGTGCAAAGTAGAAAAGGAAGAAGGAGACTCATGCCAAGGGTCTTCTGCTGCTGCTGCTCAGGCAATGGGTGGCCTGGCACAGAAGGCCCCGGGCCTGGAACTCGAAGGGCTAAGCCGGAAGGGAGGGCAGGGACATTACCACCATTACCACCGGGAAAGGAAACGCCAGGGCTGGCAGCCAGGAGCGCGGGGCAGCACTTGGAGGATGTTAACTGGCAGGGAGGGGACAGAGCCACAGAACCCGGAGTCCCCTCCAGCAAATTTGTCTAAATAGGTGCCTTGCAGGAAACTGAGGGCAGCCGGCAGGGAAACTTCTAGAAAACAGCATATGATTACCAAGCTCCCAACTGTATTTAGAAAACAACTTTGGCTTCCGTCAGAAAATTCTGATATGGCTCTCACCCCCGGTTATATAACTTTTGTGTTCAGAGAGAGGGATTTGTTTTGTTTTTCTTTTTCTTTTTCTTTTTTTTTTTTGAAAAGTCATGAAAATATTTTCTTCGCGTCAGTATTTTTCTGGTTGCCTTCCCTGGGGTAATTTCTGCTGTATTTTTCAAAGAAAAAGAAAAGGCCAGACTGCTTTCTTGCTTCCCTCCCAGCCAAGAGAGACTTAGGAAAACAACCTTCCGGTTGTCG
The DNA here is from genome assembly GCA_004027655.1 of Graphiurus murinus. Taxonomy (NCBI): domain Eukaryota; kingdom Metazoa; phylum Chordata; class Mammalia; order Rodentia; family Gliridae; genus Graphiurus; species Graphiurus murinus. The sequence continues at coordinate 17,001 of PVLC010020642.1, read as the reverse complement.
CTGGAGGAGGACTTCAGCCTCTGCTCATCGGGCTGCGATTTATAGAACCAGTGAAGTGACGTGAAAATAGGAAAGAAAATTGAAGATGGAATAAAAAAGGCCCTGCTTCTTTCATGGAGTTGGCTTTGGCCTCTGCTGGCCGAAGGAGACGGGACACCAACTTGAAAGTCAAAAGAACATCAGCTGCACCCGCTCCACCCCCAGGCACCCGGGTATGCCCCAATTTTTGCTAATCCCAAAACATGGCGGAAGACAAACAGAAACATCTACAGAAGAGAATAAAGGGCGTTATTTTCCTCTCTTTGGATTAAAAAAAAAATCCCTTCTCCCATTTCTAGCCCCCACCCACTCTTGCCTCCCTTCCTCTCACCCGCTCTTCTCCCTGGGATTGGCTTTATTTAAAAAACTATATTTCTGCCCAGGCATTCAAAAATGCTGAATGCCTCAAGCAAAGTAGTAGAATAAGCATGTTTCTTACGGTTTCTTGGCATCTCTGCGGCCTGGGACCTGCTTCCAATTAGAGATCATGTGGCTTCAGTTTAGTATTATCATGAAAATGAAATTACCACTTTAGAAAAGTCAAGTTATTTTGGAAGTGAAAACTGCAGGTCAGAGCCCACCAAAATTCCAAAAAGTTTGCTCAAGAAACATCTTGCCGAAGGGTCACAATGGCCTGGCCCGTCATCATCCCGGGGGCTGTGATTTGAAACCATTTCTCCAGCAGGCCTTTCCTGGCCCTGGCATGAAGGTCAAGTTCATTGTCCTTCCAGAAAAGCCACCCTCCTGCAGGGAATCTGGGCTTGACCTACTTGCAGAGAGACAGCCTGCTGGGCCTCTGCCCCACCCCTCTGGTTTATCAAGCTTTCTCCCCTGGGGTTTTGTCTTTCCCCTGCTATTCTCCAGAAGATTGTAAATTCCTGAAGGCCAGGGCCATGTCTTTACTTTTTTTCTAGTTTCAGAAATTCTTAGAATAGGAAGGGACCCAGTCCAATCACTTAATTTTAGAGATAAGGCCTTTTAAGTTGTTTCTGGCAGTCACGCTCTGAGGACAGAGGCCAGCCATAGTGGGGTCTTCCTTAAACCCCCGGAGTGCCTTGCCCCCGGGTACCCTCGAAATGTGCTGTTGGCCAGATGCAGGGAACCTTGCCTGCCTGAGCTGTCGCAAAGGCCCTGGAGATTCCGAAGGACCGGGCTCACTTACACTGAGTCTTCATTTATCTGTCTATAAAATGGGGGAAATAGAAATATTTGCCTCATTAGTTTAAAAAAAAAAAATGTATATAACACATTTAGTCCCCAAGCATTACAGTTGGTAAGCACTAAATAAATGATTATTGTTTTATTGTCATTATTATTATTGTTGTTATTATTATTATTATTATTATTTGGAATGTGTTCAATAGAAGGCAAACACAGGGTTTCATTTATAGAAAGCTCCACAGCCTGTCACATGAAAACATGGGTTTGTTTAGAGGAAATGGCCTGTGTCAGCTTTCTGGAACCATCTCTGTTATTATGAAATTCCAGGAACTGGAATAAAATAGCGAGGGGGTGGGAGAGAAGGCAAATGGATCTGCACACAGTAAATGAGGAGCCGGCCAGCAGGTCAGCCAGCGATGGGACGCTGCCTCAGGTGCTGTAGGAAATTCAGGAAATGCTAAACACAAGACACGCGTGGTCTTATTGGAGATAAAGACTGCATGGGAAGAAAACTAAAATCTCAGCTGTGTGTAGCCTGTCTCACTGGGCCTACTGATAACCAGAGCTGCAGAAGGTCTAAAGGAACTTTGACGGCTTCCAGGTGGTGTGGCAGGGGAAATGTCACAGAGAAGGTGGCCTAATGTAGGTTCAGAAGGATGGAGGAGGCTCAGCTAGGCAGAGATGAGGAAGCATTGCTTTTTATGATAATGGAAGAGTTTGGTGCAAAGGCCCAGATAAAGACATTCTTAGATGTGTTTAAGGCAGTGAGACCAGACTGGCTGAAGCTAATGGTACATCTTTAGTTTGGAGAACCTAACAAGAGAGCTGCTTGAAAATACACCGTGAAGCACCTTGAATGCTTTGCTTATCACAAGGCCTCCGAACAGTTGTACCTCAGCGTTGTGCAGCGCACAATGTACACAACTGTACTTAGTGGCCTGTGAAGTTCTTTTTAATTAATCCTGCAGGAAGCTGTGAGGAAGTGAAGCTTTTCAAATCGGGATTGGATTTTTATATCTGATGTGGAAACCTTTTGGATACGGGCAGCTTGTCAGCAAAATAATTGACCACCAATGTAGGGCAGAGAAAGGAGAAAGGACTCTGCTAGTTTGAAGCCCCGATTGTTGGCATTCCCAATATGAGCACCTTTGGCGTCTACAGAATCCTGATCCAAGTTAGTGGTTTTTCTGAGCTGACTGGGGGGAAAAATGAATTCGGAATAAAAACTATCACAGAGGCCTAACATTTACAGCAGGCGGTTCTAAAATTCCCCCTTGTTTAATAACATGGTTTCTGAAGGAGTTTATGGGAGAGGGGGCAGGCCGCAGGGCTGAGGGAGGGTAGGAGGAGCCAGGGTCTGATCTACCTCGCAGAGAGGCAGGAAATGGAGAGGCAGGTGGAAGGGGATCTGGTCACAATCGCCCCATTTCCCTTTCGCCGTCTGAGAGCAATTGTTCTATGGCCTGTGTCGAAAATAGAGACGAATCCATGATCGATCGTGCCAAGAAAAACTCCCTGGCTGTAGCACAACGCAGAGTCGACATGAGAAGGGAGTGTGTTGCAAAAGAAAACAGCAGTGTGTGGTCCCCTCACACAATTGCTGGCAATTGCTGGGTGACTTCTGGTACCACAGGCTACTGTGAATGCATTCAGTCCTGGGCCTTCCCAGGCAGACAGGAGCCTGCAGCACGAGGTCCCCAGCCACCCTGGTCAGGCTCCCACGGAACCCCAGGGCAGCGTGACATTCAAGGGAGACCCGGGCTTATCTGCAAGGCATGGAGCAGGTGCCAGGACTGAGGTGCCCTGCCAGGGAGCAGATGCCCAAGGGTTTCTGCCATTGACCTCATCTGTTTGAGTAGTCATTTGCAAATGGCTGTGTAGATTAATCTGTCTCCCATGACCCCAGCAAAGCAGCCCAGGAGGAAAGCAGCTTGCCCCAGGCTTCACAAGGAACTTAAAAGATTCCGGGACCCGCACCCCAAGGCAAAGGAATACTTGTTATAAAGATATAAAATGTCCCCTAAAGAGCTCATTTATTAATGTTTGGAGCTGCTGTAATTGAGTCGTGAGGGTTGTCATCCAATGGATTTATCTGGGTGGTGGCTACAGGTGGATCCCTAGGGGAGAAGCTCTGGGATTATATGAATGGTTCCTCTTCCCCCTGCTCCCTCTTGCTTCTGGTCTCCATGGGAAAGGATTGGATCAGGATTCTGTAGACGCCAAAGGTGCTCAGATTGGGAATGCCAACAATCGGGGCTTCCAAGCAGCAGAGCTTTTCTGCTTTGTGTGAGGAGCACAGCCCATGTGCTTTCCTTCTCTCTGGTTCCCGCCGCCATGCTCTGAGATCCGCCGTTCTCGGTCTCACGTGCACTGAACCCAAAACCGTAAGAAAATAAATCTTCTTTCCTCTAAGTTACTTGGTCAGTCTTTTAGATTATAGCTGTGAGAGGTTAGCCATCACACCACCGTACCAAAGGGGCTTCTCCAGACCCCACTGGGCAGGGTCCTGTCGCCCTACTTCCTCATTGAGGGCAGTGTCATCCGACTGTTCCTCCCAGGCAGAGGCCGGTCCACACCAGGGCTCCCCAGGGTGGACTCCCAGCCACCCAGCCTCCAGGTGATCCTTGGGAAAGAAAACCCCTAGGAATTGCCGGGAGGCCCCAGGCCTGCAGACTGCAGGTGTGAGGACTTGTGCAAACACAGAAACCAACAGTGTCAGCTGCCCAGGGCACCTGGGACTGGCATTCCAAAGGAAGATCTCCAGGAGGGGCAGTGGTGATTGGCCATTCTCTGCCATTTCAGGTGCTGCTTGGATCAGTACAATCAGAGCCTCCCGAAGGGCAGTGGAGGAGAGGGTGACCAGAGGCTCCTCCCTGGCCAGCGATGCCACCCACTGGGTAGGACACAGCACCCCTTCCGTCCTCCCTTTCCTTGCCTCTATCTGCTACCTTTCTCTCACACACACAATTCTGTGTGTGTATATGTGTGTGTCATGAAAAACACCATATAATGTTTTTGTGTACCACCATAGCAGTCTGGAACACACACTTTGAGTCTTTTTGTTTTTGGTTTTGGTTTTTTGTTTTGTTCTGTTTTGTTTGTTTGTTTGTTTTGGCAACATCAATTTTACTAGCCCCAGCACACTGAAAGTCAGTTCAGAGCAGGGTCCTCCCCCCACAAGACCCCTGGTCCCACCCCCATTTCCTGAGCAGGTGCCTCGTGCACATCCCACCAACATCAAATGTTCCTTGTGGGAGGACGCCCTTCTCAGATCTCAAACCCAGGAGCTTCCGGATCACCTGTATAGCTAAGCATCAGCAGGCTCCCAGGTTGGGCGAACACGGGTCCCAGAGTATGATCTCCGCCCCACGGAGACGCTCACACTAGAAGAGGCGGGGAGGGCTCCTCTAAGTGCTGCTGGCCCTGCAGACTCCCTTTCCCGATGTCCTCCTCTGCTCTCTCCTTCTCCTGCTTCATTCTCATGCTGTGAGAATGAGCAGTTGCTCCCCAAGTCTCACCTCTGCCCTTATCAGATGACCCCTCGCTCTGTAGGTTACTAATTCCTAACCCCCCTGCTCTTCCATATCCCTGGACACTTAGAGATAAAACTCTCCCATATTTTATCTCAAATGTTGAATGCTCAAATATCTATGAGAATGCGAACCACCCGCTCTGACCTCTACCTGAATTTGTGGATCAGCCAGGCTGGCCCTACCACCCTGAGTCACCCCCACCTCTTGCTAGGCCTCTTACTTCCCCCGGTGGGCTTCACACTGCGTTCATTGGTGCCCGGTCCCTTCCAGAGGTCTCCTGTTTGTTGGCTTGCCATCAAGTGCTTTTTGACTAGGTAGGAAGGATGTGCTGGGCACTATTTGTTCTAGGTTCTGGGATCCAGACTGGTAAGTAAGTGGAAAGCCCTTGTCCTCGGGATCCTACATTCAGATGGGAAGAGAGATAATAAACAAACAGTCAATTGTCAGGGGAGATAAGCACCAAAGACAGGAATAGAACCAGTTAAGGGAGTGAGCAGGTGGGTAGGTAGGCTTTGGATGGTGAGGAGCTGGTCAGAAAGGCCTCTCTGCGGGGGAGATGCTGGCAGAGGGGCGGTGCAGTGACCGTGTGCCAGGAGGACATCCCTCAGCTTGCTCCAGCAGTGGAAGGTGGTCACGACAAGTTCACTTGCCTATATTATTATAGCACTCAATCACTACCACCTCACTCGTGTGTCTCGACAATTCTATGGGTACCATTTGCAATTTCAAGATGCCAAAGCAGAGGGACAGAAGGAGCAAGGAGCTTCCCCAAGGCCATTCAGAGAAAAGCCAAGAGCAGTGCTGGCTTAGAACACAGGCCTCCTTGTTCCCAGCCAAGTGTTTCCTAGGAGAATAGATCACATTTGATAATGCTAATATCAGGTTTATCCTGCTGAAGATTTCCATCAGAGGTACGAGCCTCAAAGCTGATAAAAGTCAGCGGGGCATGGGGGCACATGCTTGTAATCCCAGTACTTGGGAGGCTGAGACGAGAGGATTGCAGATTCTCAGCAAGCCTCAGCTACTTAGTGAGGCCCTCCGAAACTTAGTGAGACCCTGTTTCAATAAAAAAAAAAAAAAATAGGGCTGAGGATGTAGCTAGGAGGTAGAATGCCCCCCTGGGTTAAATCCCTAGTATCACCAAAAAAAAAAAAAAAAAAAAACCTTGATAAAAGTCCACTCCTATCTAGTGCCCTTCATGTGTAGCTCTGATTTCCTTTCAGCTGACCTCAGACATAGCCACATGGTTACAAATGTGCTGATAAATTACTCCATTGGCATAAGCCTCCCACTCTTAGATAGATAGAAACTGACAGTATTCAATAAAAACACAACAAAGAGGAGATAAACAACAGATTGTGCACCCTGAGTCCACCGTATTTGCTATGACTGCTGTGTACATGTTTCTGGGCCTTTTCATACCTGTGTGTGCTTAAAAATGGATTTCTTCTGAACTATTAACACATAGGTCCCAACTTCCCCCATAAAAACAGACCATATGGTAGAAGATCTCCAGTCCTATGTGATTTTGGACAATTTGTTTTTTCTCTTCTTGCTTTATTTTTGAAAAATGGGCCACATGTGGTGGCACACACCTATAATCCCAGTACTAGAGAGGCTGAGACAGGAGGATCTCAGGTTCCAGACCAACCTCGGCAACTCAGCAAGATCCTGTTTCAAAACAAAACAAAAACTTAAGGGCTGGGAGTGTAGCTCAGAGGTAGAATGCCCCTGGGTTCAATCTCAAGCACCACAAGTAAAAATAAAGGAAAGAAAAAATGAGCATTTTGAATTAGATAGTCTCTGAGGTTTTCCCCTTCTGGCAACCTATGAACATGGAGATTCGGTGCAGAACCCTAAGCAAGCCCTTCTGTGCTGTCTCACACCTAGCTGGAGACATCTTGATTCATTTTTCCAAACAGAGTGCTCTTCCGAAGTCAAAGAGCTCACTGGCGTGTAGAGTTTGTCCATTTCTTCTAAGTCACTGTTAGATCTTGGTTGACAAACTGAGTCAGGGTAAAGCCTTTTGGGATGAGGATGAGAATAAAAGGAAAGAGGAGGATGGAGTGGAGGACAGGAAAAAGAGAAGAAAGAGGAACAGAAGGTGAAGAAAGGAAGAGAAAGGAGTGGTGGGTGGGAGTGATGTCGTGGTAGGGACCGGAAATGTCCTAGGAAAGTATTTCCAGAGCTTTGTGATCTGTTTCTTGTATAAGGCATACGGGCTTCATTAATGAGAGAGAGAGAGAGAGAGAGAGAGAGAGAGAGAGAGAGAGAGAGAGTCCTGGAGCATGGATTAATCATCCTGGTGATGAGCAGATGAAACTTCCTCTGGAATCAGTTGGCTGTGCCTTGTACGTGATGTTTCTTCACAACGGAGCCAGTAGAATCATCCTCCACGGGCTAGCCTCCAGATGCTTTCCGCTGGCTCGCCCCTCCCTCTGGGATGCACCCCCATCCATCCCCGCCACTGACTTCTCCTACTCTCCTGGAGGAGGAAGCTTCATGTCATCTCCCTGGCCAGCTTCAGCCAGGGAGAACTCACTTCTCAACCTTTGCGCCCTTTCAACAAGCTTCGTTACTCTGCTTTCTTCTTCCTGGTTCTGTTTTTCACTGGGGGCCTTTCATTCAATTTCCGCCTTCACCCACACCTAGAGGAGCAACCCAATCTTTCAGAATCTCCTCCACACTGAGGGTATATACCCCATGGAGACTCAGAGACTTGCCAGAGACCAGACATAAATAATTTAAGAGGATTTTTTCCCCCATATCCTTCACATCCACAGATGCTCTTAAGTTTGGGACCTCTAGCACACCGTGTTGGCCTTCCAGCTCTTCTTCCCCGTTGCCATTTCCTACTTGACCAGAAACAGCAGGTTTGTTGCCTACCAAAGTCTTGCTTTCAGGATTACCTTGATGAAAAACCAAACAAAACAATTGTTCAATAATTAGGAATAATGTGTAGCTCCTAGAAGGAATCCCTTGACAGCAAAGCAAAGGAGACATTAGTAAGAATTATTGAAGGAGAATAATCTCATTTTATCCAGGAACTAGTTAATAGCAGTGCTTTCAGTGGTATGTCTGTCTGTGTGTGTATTAGAAATGGAAGGCTGGCAAGAAATGCACTTGAATGAAAATGTGTCAGATTTTTTTTGCTGACAAAACATAGGGCCTGCCAGACTGATTTGTTTGACAATGTGAACCACCTTTGCCAAGAGAATTTTAAATGACTGGAAATTTTCACAAACTTGAATGAGTACTAAGCTTATGATGGAAAATATGTTTAAAGCACATACACGATATGCCAGAAATTACATTTACAACTATCAAACTTGTGATTAAACTTCTCTAGATGTAGTGATATGTTGTGTTTTTTTGTTTCTAATTATTTGCTGTTGTCCGTACAAGTAGACTATCCTTGGATCAGGCTTGGTCATATGACCTGCTTTAGCCCATGGAAAGTGAGTCATAGCTGTACAAAAGCTTCTAGAATCACCACCTGATTCTGGAAGGACTGCTTGCCTTCTGCTCTAAGAATGTCGTGTCCCAAACAGCAGGTGCTCCTTCAGTCTGGATCCTGGACAAAAGTGAACATGTGGTACTGAGCCATTGACAGCCTGCTGCCAAAGCATTAGAAAATCAAGAAAGAAGACTTTGCTATTATAAGATTTGAGGTTTCTTTGTTATAGCAGCATAACCTAGCAAAAACTGACTAAAGATATCTGAGTGGGTAAATAATTTTCAAAATTTATTTAGAGAGTATGTGAGAAAAAAAAAACATGTTCTAAATCTCCATTTTTAGATCAATGATAATTTCCCATGAAATAAGTCATCTTTCACCCATTCTTTAAGCTTATCGATCAAATATTAGATGTGAGCTCTGGAGATACGAAGGAAGAACACATACTCCCCAATCTCAAGGGATTACAGTCTAACACAGCACAGACATGAGTAATGGGCCTCTCTACCTGACTACGTGTGTGAGTCCAGAGAACAGGGCCTTCACAGAGAAAGAAATGGTTGCATGCATGTAAGGGAGGAGAGGCTGGAGAAGAATTACTGCAAGTGATAAAACAGGGGAGGGTATTTTAGTCAGAAGCAGAGGCATGTGTAAATTCCTAGAAATGTAAGAGAATGTGGCATTTTTACAGAATTAGAAACAGCTGGTATTGCTAGAGTCGTCTTTTCAAAAATAGCAGAGAAAGCTATACCTGTGGCAGACGCCCTAGATCCCTGCCTCCTGGTGTTCATAAGTTTGTATGACCCTCTCCCTTTGAGTGTGGGAATGACCTATATGTTCTACCCAACAAAACATGGCAAAGGTGAGATTATACAGTTCCCATGATTCCAGTCCAGTGCATAAGACTCCTGGAAGACCTGCTCTAGTGTCTTAAGTGAGAGTGTCAAGAGACCACAAGATGCTCTGTGAACCAAGGGCAGCAGCAGACTGCAATATAAGGAAATAGATCCTGCTAAAGGTCCAGGCAAACTCCAGCTAGATTCTCCCCCACATCGAGCCTCTGAGGATAACACAGCCCCAGTCAATAGCTTGACCCCAATAGAGAGACCCTGAAGCCGAGAACCAAACTCAGTTTGTGCCCAGACTCCTGATCCACAGAGACGGTGATAGTAAGTGTGAGTTGTTTTAAGTCACTAAGTGAATAGTAATTTGTTACACAGCAGTAGAAAGCTAAAAGGCAGCCAGAGATGTGGGAAGTGGCTCCAATTTGAGTAAGCAGGCCATGAGGAGCAGGGGAAGACTCTCAACAAGGAAATGCCACAGAAGTCAGTTTTAGGACAATTGCTCTGACAATAGAGCATGGGAAAGACTTCAAGGACAAGGCTGGAAGGCTCCCACCTTCCACTGACCAGGAATAGACATGAGACATGTATTTACTGAACATCTACAGGGTGCTGTGTCCAGCAAAGAGGAAGACAAATAAGAGTTACAAAGCAAGGTCTCTGCTCTTGAAAATCCAGTTAAGAAGAGAGGTATATACGCAAAGTTAGGTTGATTGGTTTTGTTTCATTTTCTGTTACTCACTACCAATTTGATAAGCAAATGATACTTAAGGGATGGATGGATGGATGGATGGATGGATGGATGGATGGATGGATGGGAATCTCTTCCTGTGAGGAGCCCAGGAGGGTTCCTGTGGGGAGTGAGTCTGAGATCCATCTTAAAGGATGGGGTAGGATTTGGATGAGAAAGGGTTGTATTTAATGGCCTGCAGATGATTTCTAAGTGAAAGAAAATGCAAGTTGGTTTGGGGAGCAAGACTAGCTCTGGGAACCTTGGAAAGGAAATTTGGAAATGACTGCGGGAGGTTGGGAGAATCTTGACAATTCCTCTTCTTATACTTCTGATCACCTTTTGTCATTGGACAAAGCCAATGGAAGAGGTGGAAGAGGTGGGGTGAGCTGGTCCTGGAAGTGGGCGGGGCTAGATAAGTGCAGAGAGAACTTTCTGTGGGTAGCAGGAGGGAGCCAACATGTGGCGATGGAGTGGGGGGTTCCAGGCATACCGAGAAGATCCGTCTGTTAAAGAATATAAAGAAGTCAGGGAGAGAAGAAGACCGATGTCCTTTTGAGCCCACATGTTCTTAACCCATTCAGGAGCACGTCATTTCCTATGTATCTGCTTTGAATAGCTTCCCATTATCTTCAGGATAAAAATCAATACCTCCACCCATCATGTCCAAAGCACTGCCTGATCCAGCCTCTGTTTATCTCTCTGTCCTCAGCTCATGCCCTCAGGTCCCCTAGAACTCTGGGCTCATTTCCTCAGAACACCCAGTTACCTCTGTCCTCTGTCCTTTGCACACACCAGGCTCAGTAGATAGAGGAGAGTGACCGCACATCCCAGGCAGGACTTCCCTGAATTCACCCCAGCATGGGACTCCTTCTTCGCCATTGGCTCTCCTGGCCCCTGCCTGCTTGGTGGCACTTATCACACTTACGATCACACCCTGGGTGATGAGTGGTCGAGTGTCTGAGGATCTAACTGGAATTTCAGTGCCACATTATCCAGGCCTGGCACAGTGCCTGTCATGGAGCTGGACCTCAATAAATATTGGCCCAGTGAGCTGGGGAATGCACGGGTCTACCCTATGCTCGCATATGACCCAGCATGGAGGACAAGGACAAAAGCTAGGAACTGGTGCCTCTACAGCTCACATCGTACTGGGCTCCATACCCAGAGCAGAACACGAAGCCACATCCCTCCGGCTTCCTACTCACCCTCCTGGATGAAGCGGCCACTGACTGGCAGCGAGTGGGGTAGTTCAACAGCCATTGTGGAAAGTCACAGCGGAGCTGAACTGCTCCCACTCCTAGCAGCATCATATTCTCAAAAAAGTAGGACCCTATTTCTATTAATGTGGCAGAAACAGCTAAGACATTTGTAGATAGGCTTCAATCCTTGGTGCCTACCTGGCCCTCGTTTACCTCCTTGCTGGGAGGAGTTATCGGATTAGCAGCAATAGTTATTCTAGGCTTATGCATTCTACCACTCATTGTACGCCTTGTGATCAATGTCTTTGTTAGTATACAAGCAGATTTACATGGAATAAAACTGCAAGCACTGCCTTGAACAGGGCCTGGTAGTCAATGACAGGTTCGATTTTCTCAGGGCAATATCAACCTAAGACAGGGCTTGTTGAATGACTCATAGAGACCCCATGATGGGTAGGCTTAAGCACCTGGTAGGAAACAACCTAAGACAGGAACAGTCCTTCATGCATTTTAAAATAAAAACGGGGGAGTTGTGGGAGCCCAGCTGGGCCCTTTCCTCCCTGGCAGTTGCTATCTGCATATATGAATAATTATACTGATTCTTCTGCTATGGCTACATTGGCATTTCGAAGTCTGGAGATTGCTCCTAAGATGCGTAGATGAAAGACCCTCCACTTCTTAGAAAGTAAATATATGACCTTAAAGGATTATGGTTTTATGACTCTAGAAAGTTTGCTTGACCAGGCTATGTTAGGAATGTGGGGTATATGTGGAAAACGAAGAAGTGGTGCTATTTGTGTTCTGACAATGATTGATATGTCGTAAATGTATACGTAACCCTGTTGTACTCAAGAAATGTATAAAAAATCTGTGCTGAATAATAAAAACTAAAATTAAAAAAAAAAACAATAAAAAAAAAAGAAGGTCTAAGGTCTGACCTGGCATGCCTGCTCTCATCCTAGCTACAGATGCTTCCCCTGGCAAATCCTCTGAACAAACTCACCAGGGTTGTGTTGTTTAAATCCCCACCGATAGATAAGAAACCAAGAGGTTGTGATACGCCCCAAGGTCACGTGGCAAATTAGCAGCGGAACTAAAGTTCAAACTCAAAACCACGGAGAGTCAAGATATTTATTGGACAGGCATTGTCCAAACGAGAGTTCTTGAGTTTCATCTGGTGACTTCATTCCAATTGAAGAGAAACCTCAGTCTGGCAGAGGGCTTAATAATTAGAATGGAAGAGGATTCCGGACTTGCTGGGGTTTTGCCAAACTCGATGCTCAAGAGTCAGGAGGAAGCGAGGGCCTGAGAGAGGAAGGGGAATGGGGGAAGAAGAGATGGAAAGATTATGAGGCTGAGAGGCTGGGAGTCCCAGGAGGTCCCTGTGTAGGGAGAAGTAGATCGAGGTTTGGTGCTTTTAAAAACTCAGAAGAAATGGTGCATGACTATAATCCCAGCTACTTGGGAGGCTTAGGCAGGAGGATCGCAAGTTGGAGACCAAACTGAGCAACTTAACAAGACTCCATCTCAAAATTTAAAAAAAAAAAAAAAAATTAAAGGAGATATAGCTCAGTGGTAGAGCACTTGCCTAGCATGAGTGAGGCCCTGGGTTTCATCCCTAGTATTACAGAAAATGAGGAGGGGTACTACCAATTCGGGTTTGCATCCTGGATCTAGTACTTCCTATCTGGATGATCTCAGGAAATGACTTGATCTAGTTAACTAGTACCGAACCCATGGGATTGTTACAAAAATTAAATGGGGCAATTCAAGCAAAGCAGGGGTAGTCAAATTGACCCACTCCCTATTTTTACAAATTACAAATTTTTACAGCAGTTCTCGGGCAGCCCAGCAGTGTCACCAGAAACCAGCAAAACCAGGGCACTGAGCACCCAGTGGAACCTCAGACAGGGATGGCAAATCCTGACTGTGTGAATCCTGGTCATGCATGCTTCCACTCACGGCAGACATGACTAGTTGACCTTAGCACATTTTCTCCCTGATTGCAGAATTCTCCAGAATGTCATGCTCTGTGAATCTACTGGGCAGCATGTACAATGAAGCAAAACTGCCATCCCTAGATCATGGCGCGTGGTGGATGGGTGCTTATCAAATGTCTATGGAATTCTGGGTATATAACTGGAGATGAGTAGGTGGAGGGTTCAACGGTGAACCTTTCTAAATGCAACCAACTGTCCTGTTGGTTCATAGCATTGGCCATGACAGAAACCAAGTAAGGATAGAATTGGAGCAGATTCCGGGTTTTTACAGGAGAAATAAAACCAACTCCAGCATGTGCTTAGAACCTTGAAGTCATGGATGACTACATCTCTAAACCCAAATATGGGAGGAGCCGGGCGTGGTAGCGCACGCTTGTAATCCCAGCATTCAGGAGGCTGAGACCGGAGGATCCGGGTTCGAGACCAGCCTCAGCTACCTAGTGAGGCACTCTGCAACTTAGTGAGACTCAGTTTCAAAATAAAGAATAAAAAATGGGGCTAGGGGTATAGCTTGGAGGTAGAATGCCCCTGAGTTCCATCCCTAGTACTGCAAAAAAAAAAAAAAAAAAAAAAACAAATATGGGAGGAAATCGCTCCGGAACCCACTGTCGCCGTTACCCAGATTCTACAGTGAAGCCTCATTTGGTTATTCGATAAACTGCAATTTGTTCAATCGGGATCCCACCAATGGATCGTCACCAATGGAGAAGAGTTTATTACAAAGGGCAGTGCATGCTCTGGGACTGGCGAGGGCAGGGTGAATCACCCTCCAGGAGCGGGGCAGGGGCTGCATCAGTGAAGGACTTGTGTCCAATGCCACCATTGGCTGGGTCCAAGAGGAAGCAGGGTGGGGGCTGGGGCGAGCAGAGTTACCCAGAAGTGTGTGAGGCCTTGTTCTAGTGCAGAAGGCACAATAGAGAAAAAGACAAGAATGATCCTTGCTGCTGGGAAGCTTACAGTCTATTCAGTTTAAGGACCCTGAATTGATTCATATGTTAAAATATGATGGTTTAGACCAGCAGCAGTGCAGTGGCCAGCCCCCATAATCCCAGTGCTTGGGAGGCTGAAACAGGAGGATTGCAAATTGGAGGCTAGTACTCCATGGTGACTTAGCAAGCTACCCTGTTTCAAATTTTTTAAAAAAATCAAATAGGACTAGGGGTAGAGCTCAGAGGAAGAATGACCCTGGGTTCAATCCCCAGTGCCACACACAAAAGAAGATGATTTCACATGTTTTAGAAAAACCAGACCCAGTGGCATTTTACTAGTATTGTTTTGATAGCCTTTTCTTAAGTCAAAAAAAAAAAAAAAAAAACCACAAAAAACTATCACCACCAGATAATACCGATGCCAGCAGAGAACACGCTGCCTAATTGGCTGTTTAGTCTTTCAAAAGAGACAAGGCTGTGTTCTCCTCTCCTTTTTATCACATGCCTGTTTCCAGAGCCGTCCCTTCTTTGGTAGTTTGAGCAAACAGATTTTTGGTTTTGGAATGGGAGCCTTGTTTAATCCTGGTTTCTGCAATCTTGGTAAATCAGGGGAAGGATATGTCCAGTGGGCAACACAAGAATGTTTTATTTGCGTAAGAGAAGGAAAATAGATATATTTTTTCTGCATTGCAGGAATAGAGTCTTGATCATACTTTGTTGTTTAACATCATTCATCTTAAGAAACTTTTCTTTTTTTTTTTTTATTTCCATTCTGTTCTGGATTGTACCCAATGAGAGCTATGGCATTTCTATCCACCAATAATATTTTAAAGCTGATTACCCTGTAGGAACTTCCTTAAAGATTGAAAAAGAATCTTGGTATGGTGGTGCACGCCCGTAATCCCAGTACTTGAGAGGCTGAGACGGGATGATCACAGGTTCAAAGACAACTTCAGCAACTTAGCAAGATCTTGTTTCTAAATAAAAAAAGGAAAAGGGCCAGGGATGTAGCTTGGCAGTAGAATGCCTCTGGGTTCAATCCCCAGGACCACAAAAGAAGAAGGAGAAAAAAATGATTGTAAAAAGAGGGCCTGCTTTGACCAGAGGTTTTCAAGATTTCCCTTAGGGACAGCAAGTGGGTGGCAAGGGAGAGATTCTCTTTTTATTCTAGAGTGTTTATTTTCAGGACAACATGTCCTCATGCTAGAATCGACAGAGCTCTGTCTTCAGTTAAGAAAATGGAGAAGGGCTGGCTAGACTTCAGAAAAACATGCAAACAAATTCACAATATGATGGGTTCGCAATATTAAATTAAGTATTCAGCAATCACAAATCTTACAACACATTCCTGAACAATGAAAAGAGAGAGAAAGAGAAGAAAAGCAAAAAAAGAAAAAAGACCCCAAACCAGCTGAGCCAGTATTTAAAGCCCTTTTAGTTTAACAGAGCCCATTTTTTTTTTTATGACATCCAGGATGCATTTCTGGCCTTTCAAACTGTCACATGATCTCCTGTCCAGATGTGAGGGTGGATATCTGGACCGGACCAGCCCAAACCGCAGCACTTTCCTTCAGCTTGTAGCTCGTTACTGTAACTCAACCGTACTCCTCTCGGCTACAGAAGCCCCACATTAATATGTGGTACAACAATAACACCGGAGGGGATAAAGTTAACCAAAACATTCGCAGGAATCTGGAAGAGCGGAGAGGCAAGCGCGCGGGTGGGAGGGGGAGCCAGCTCAGATGGGTTTATTTGCCAGCCCCACACAACCCTGAAAACGAAACCTCCAAGAGTCTGGTGGTCTGAAAACTTCCCTTTTTCTCACCTACTGTGGACAGCTTTTACCCGGGACAAGGCTTCCTGGAGCTTTTTTCAGGAAATTAGCAAATGCCTCTGTTTGGAACCTCAGGTTGCAGGAACCACAGCAAGGCCAGAAAGTGCCTCAAGAACCACAGGGTGCAGGGCTTCTCCTTCAGAGAAACTTCTGGAAGCCCAGACCCTGACCACAGAGGGGGCGGGAAGGGGGGCAGCGGAGAGGCAACCGCCCGCCGTTGCCAGCGCATTTGGGGGGGACTCACCCGGCAAGCTGTTCAGACAGCTTCTGGCAGCCAATTAAGTTCGTTAAGCCTTGGTTTCTTCCTGTGTGAAGTGGTGATAATAATAGAACCTGCCCAGAGGGGACGAGGCCAAGATCAGAGGGAAAGCAGGGAAGGGGTGGGACTGAGCACCTACTATGCACCCCCGTGGACTCTAGAGGGCCGGCCAAACTGTGACCTGGGACCTTGAATCTGAACAAGTAACAAAATAAATGAGCCAACAAATTAGTGTGAACGAAGGCGACAGGTGCGATGGCAGAAAGGAAAAGCAAAGGCTGCAGGAGAGTGGGCAGGAACATTTGGGAGGCGGGTGCCATTTAATAAAGTGACAAGAGCTGGGCACTGGGGCGCACGCCTGGAATCCCAGTACCTAGGAGGCGAAGACAGGAGGATCGCAGGTTCAAGGCCCACCTCATTAATTTAGCGAGACCCTGTTTCTAAATTTAAAAAATAAAAAGGGCTGGGAGGTGTGGCTCGGAGGTAGAATGCCCCTGGGTTCAATTCCTGAAATAAATAAATAAACAAATAAATGAAGTGATACAGACAGGTCCAGTTGAGAAGGCAGCTTTAAAATGAATTAAAGACAAATGTCATTTCTCATCTCGTCTTAATTCACAAAGAGCATCTCCCCACCTGGCTGCTTCTTCCACAGGATTTCTAGCCCTGGTACCTGCCAACTGGTAGATTCCTCTACAGAATGGACGTGAGGGGCCACACAGCCTGGGTATCTCAGAGACCCACACACGTGGCCAACCCTGCTCGGCTGCCTGCAACTCACCCGGGCTGGTCATGGAGTGCAGCAAGTCACCCCCGCCCCGGAGAGCAGGTGTTATGTGACTGGGTCTGGTTGGCCCTGGGTTTTCTCTTACCCATAAAGCAGAAGGGTTAAGAGGAGCAGAACCCTGTGTTGCCTTTCAGGCCATTATGACCCTCTACTAGCCGGGCATGAAAGACAAGAGCTGATTACTGCATGGAGGATGCGTATTCTTTCTGTGTGTGTGTGTGTGTGTGT
>PVLC010020641.1:0-29126 GCA_004027655.1 Graphiurus murinus | reverse complement strand
ACTTACAAGGAGGGAAGGCTTCTTTTGGTGCACAGTTCCAGAGGTCTCCGTCCAGGGTTGCTTGGCCCATTGCTTTGGGCCTGTGGCGAGGCTGAGCATCATGGCAGGGAGCGCGTGGAAGAGTGAAGCTGCTCACCTCATGGTAGCTGGGAAGCATAGAGGGAAGGAGCTGGGGATGCAATGTCCCCTTCAGCACGTCCCCGGTGACCTAACTTCCTCCAATGAGGTCCCACATCTTAAAGTTTCCACCATTTTCCAGTAGCACCAGCAGACTGAAGCCAAGCCTTCAAAAACGTGAGCTTTTGGGGGATGTTTTTGACCCAAACCATAGGAGAAGTCCATGGACTCGTAACTAGCCTCCAAAGACCCAGAGCACCATGCCGAGTACTGTTCATCTGTGCATGTCCACACCCACGGTGGGAGCATTAAAACAAAAAGAATGGGTATGGAAGTGCTCCGTCACCTTTAAAACAGCATTGTTGTCATTCACAGGGAGAGTCTTAAAGACACGAGTTCATTTTGTGTGGGTTTCTATGTGGCCACACATAGTCGTTTTCTTCAGTTAGTTGTATGTCCTTACTGGATTTCCTGCAGCAGCTTCCAGAAGTGT
Source organism: Graphiurus murinus (assembly GCA_004027655.1). Taxonomy (NCBI): domain Eukaryota; kingdom Metazoa; phylum Chordata; class Mammalia; order Rodentia; family Gliridae; genus Graphiurus; species Graphiurus murinus. The sequence continues at coordinate 28,516 of PVLC010020641.1, read as the reverse complement.
CCCCTCACGACGAGCTGCTGGTTTAGCTCTTTCTCCCCCAGCAGATATTTCAGCCTCAGCCTCTCACTCCAGCAGACTCTTGGACCTGCACACAGACAGATTAAAATGAACACAAAGGATCAGGGCAAAGACTTAGTGGTAGAGCACTCGGCGAGCATGCACGAGGCCCTGGCTTTGGTCTCCAGCACTGCAAAAATATATACATACATATAAGTGCAAAATACATGTGTATATATATATACATATATGTGTGTGTATCTCTCTAAATATACATGTATATGTGTTTGTGTGTGTGTGTGTGTGTGTGTGTGTGTGTATTCCTTTGTTCTGTCCTCTAAGAATACCTAGAAGCAATGAGAACTCAGTAAGAACAAGCCCACCTCTACCCAGATCTTGGTTTCTTTCTTTTTTTTTTTTTTGTGGTACTGGGGATTGAACTCAGGGGCATTCTACCTCCAAGCTATACCCCCAGCCCTAATTTTTATTCTTATTTTGAAACAGGGTCTCACTAAACTGCAGAGGGCCTCACTAGGTAGCTGAGGCTGGCCTCTAACCCCAATCCTCCAGTCTTGGCCTCCCAAATGCTGGGATTACAAGCGTGCACCACCACACCCGGCTCAGATCTTGGTTTCTAAATACCGTTCTTTACTAAAAGGAACTCAGTCATGCAAGGAACAAGCTGAGACCAGAATATGTCACATGTAAAAGTAAGGAAATGCTCAAAGAACAATAAAACAGAGGGGCTCCCACTGGTGGAATATGGGACAATTTGAGCATCAAAAAAAGTAACAAGAGTCAAGCATGCATGGTGATACACCGCTGTAATGCCAGTACTTGGGAGGCTGAGACAGGAGGATCGCAGGTTTGAGGCCAGCCATGGCAATTTAGTGAGCCCTTCAGCAATTTAGTGAGATCTTTAGCAACTTAGCAAGAGTCTGTTTCAAAATTAAAAATAAAATAGTGCTGGGGGTGTAGCTTGGAGGTAGAATGCCCCTGGGTTCAGTTCCCAGTACCAGCAAAAAATAAAAATAAAATAAAATAGGGGTGGGAGTACATCTCAGAGGTAGAAAATCCCTGCTATCAATCTCTAGTACCAAAAAATAAATATAAATAAATAAATAGTGAGAACATATTCTAGCCTACAGCGCCAGGCGTGGTGACACACACTTGTAACACCCAGTGACTCAAGAGGATGAGACAGGAGGATTGCAAGTTCCAAGCCAGCCTGGGCAACTTAGTGAGACCTTGTCTCAAAATAAAAAATAAAGCTGATGTGGCGGCACATACCTGTAATTCCAGTACTTGGGAGGCTGAGACAGGAGGATTGCATATTCGAGAATAGCCTCAGTAAGTAGCAAGACTCTCAGCAACCTAGTAAGACCCTGTTTCAAAAAATAAAAAAGGCTGGGGATGTATCTCAGGGGTAGAATGCTCCTGAGTTTGATCTCCAGTACCACAAGGGGAAAAAAGATAGAAGAATAATAATAAATAAAAAATAAAATTAATCCAGGCATGATGGCATGAGCAGAAAGACCTCAAGCAAGAAGCAATAACCCCAGTACTCGAGAGGCTAAGACAGGAGGATTGTAGGTTTAACACCAGCTTCAGCTATGTAGTGAGACATGCAGTAACCTAGTGAGACCCTGTTTCAAAATAAAAAGTGCTAGGGGTGTAGCTCAGAGGTAGAATGTCCTTGGGTTCATTCCCTAGTACCACTTAATGAATGAATGAAGGAATCAATCAATTAATTTTTAACTAATTAAAAATTAAAGAGGCAGGTGATGTATGTAGCTCAATGGCAGAGCACCTCTGGGTTCAATCCCTCAGTTCAGTTCTGCAGAAATAAAGAAAATAAAGTTAACCGGCTGGAGATACAGGCCAGTGATAGAGTGCTTGATTCGCATGTGGAAGGCCCTGAGTTCAATTTCCAGTACCAAAACCAAAAACCAAAACAACAACGAGATCACCAAGCCCACAAAGCTCATACTAATAGCAATAAATGCAATAATACGTTGTATAGTGACAGAGATCTATTCTCAGAAATGTATCCTTAGGCGATTTCCTTGTTATGCAAACATCATAGCTTGTATGTAGACAAACCAGGAGAGCAGCAACACAAGTTGTTGTTGTTGTTTTGCTCCTGGGGATTGAGCCCAGGGGAGCTCTGCCACTAAACTACATCTCCTTTTTATTTTTCTTATTCTGAGACAGGGTCTCTCTCAGTTGCCCAGGCTGGCCTCAAACTTGCAATCTTCCTGCCTCAGCCTCCCAAATTGCTGAGATTACAGGTTGTTGTGTACCCAGTGAGTTCTAAGTTTAATGAGGAATGTGGTATTTCCATAGTCGCAAAGTACCTCCATACAAAATCCTTAATTACAAAGAGGAAAACATCACTGGAGCACATCACTTTAATCAAGTGATCAAAGTTGAAGTTGATGTCATCAATAACAGGCCAAATCAAGACAGCACTCCACTCCCTGGGATGCAGCGGGGAGGACCTAGATTGCTTCTGTGACGCTCCCTCCACAGGCCCACGCCTGAATCTGACCTTGCAGAGACACCGGACAAACAGAAAACGAAGGCCAGTCTACAAGTGAAATGCATTGCATTTTCCAAAAGCGTCAAGATCACAAAAGTCAAATATTGAGAAAACTCTTCCCTACTGAAGGAAGCTAAAGACACACGAAAAGAAAAAGTGTGATGCTGGATCCGATGTTTTTGCTATTAAGGCTCCGACTAGAAGTGCTGGAGAAGCCGGGCGTGGTGGTGCACGCTTGTAATCCCAGCATTTGGGAGGCTGAGACCGGAGGATCTGGGTTCGCAGCCAGCCTCAGCTACCTAGTGAGGCCCTCCGCAACTTAGTGAGACTCGGTTTCAAAAATAAAGAATAAAAAATAGGGCTGGGGGAGTAGCTCGGAGGTAGAATGCCCCTGAGTTCAATCCCCAGTACCGCAAAAAAAAAAAAAAGAAGTGCTGGAGAAACCCGAATGGGGTCTGAGGGTTCGATGGTAGAAATGGCTTCAATGTTACTTTCCTGACTTTGATGTTTGTACTACAGCTATGAAAAAGAATATTCTATTTGTAAAATATGTATATAAAGTTTTTGAGGGGCCCTGAGGTATCAACTTATTGACAAATGGTTCAGAAACAAGTAAGTACTTTGCACCACAATTGTAACTTTTCTGTATGTTTGAAATTGTTTTACAATAAAAAGTTTACAAAGTCATAAGGATTATAGCATTTTGCCTTCCCACCTGGAATGGATATGAGAATCTGGCTGGTGGAGTATGTTGTTAAACTCTTGGGTGTTTGCCCACATATGTAACAGGTGAGTGGTAGTCTCTTGCTGTACATTTTCTTTTTCCATTTCTCTTATTATGGAGCAGTGGTTCATCTTTTCAAATGTTTTAAGGACCATTTGCATTTATAAACTGAGAATGATCAATTTTTATAAATTTTTTGTGTGTGTGTGTGATACTGGGAATTGAACCCAGAGGCATTCTATTTCTGAGCTACACCCTCAGCACTTTTTATTTTTTATTTTTATTTTATTTATTTATTTTTTGCAGTACTGGGGATTGAACCCAGGGGCATTCTACCTCTGAGCCCCACCCCAGTACTATTTTTTATTCTTTATTTTTATTTATTTATTTATTTATTTATTTATTTATTTATTTATTTATTTATTTATTTATGGTACTGGGGATTGAACCCAAGGGCATTCTACCTCCGAGTTACAACCCCAGTCCTCTTTTTTTTTTTTTTTTTTTTTTGGCGGTACTGGGGATTGAACTTAGGGGCGTTCTACCTCAGAGCTACACCCCCAGCCCTATTTTTTATTCTTTATTTTGAAACAGGGTCTCACTAAGTTGGGGAGGACCTCACTAAGTAGCTGAGGCTGGCTACAAACCTGTGATCCTCCTCTCTCAGCCTCCCAAGTACTGGAATTACAAGCATGTGCCACCATGCCCAGCTTTATTTTTTATTTTGAAATGGGGTCTTCCTAAGTTGCTGAGGCTGGCTTTGAACATTCGATCTTCCTATCTCAGCCTACCAAGTACTAGGATTACAGATATGCTCCACCGCGCCTGGCTGACCATTTTCCTAACAGGCATTGGCTTTTTTTTCCACCTTGATTTTTTTATGACTTCTTTATAAATTGAGGAGGCTATTCCTTGATTGTGATATCAGGCAAGAGCCATTCTTGCACTTTTATATTTTGTGCCTAGCATTGTGCCAAGGAGCCTGGTGAGACAGTCTTTTCCTGTAAGGGGTTTAAACTCAGCCCAGAGCAATGTTAGCCATTTCCCTGTGAGCTAAATTGTGGACCTCAAGCAGGAAGCGGTCTTGGCTGAAGTGAAGGCCTTCGGAGGACACAGGGTGTGAGCTGGGTCTGAAGGCTGCTGGGCCGGGGAGAGCAGAGCGAGGGCATGGCCAGGGTATGCCGGGGCCTCCCTGCTAACTCTCCCTCTCCTATCAGGTGCCACTCTCAGACCTGGTTGTCCTGCTGGAGAGGACTTCTGAAGCCCTGCGCTTGCCCTTGATCTCTCTGAGTTTGCCCACGCTTTCTTTCTTTTTTTTTTTTTTTTGCGATACTGGATATTGAACCCAGAGGCATTCTACCTCCGAGCTACACCCCCAGTCCTATTTTTTATTCTTTATTTTGAAACAGGGTCTCCCTAAGTTGCTGAGGCTGGCCGAGAACCTGGATCCTCTGGTCTGAGCCTCCCAAGTACTGAGATTAGTAGTGTGCACCACCACGCCCGGCTGCCCCCACTTTCTACTACAGAGAGAAGAAGGAAAGAGCTGCCACCCACTGAGGCCCATCTCATTTCATCCGCACCAAGTAGCGGCGGGAGTGAGCGTGGCGTGCCGTCTGTGGGGCATGCACCTTGATGGCAGAATAAGAGATGAGGAAGCTGTGCTATGTTCCTACTTTTAGGTTGCAAACATATGGGATGAAAACAGTGATGGGGTTTTCATCTCTAGGGTTTTTTTTTTTTTTTTTTTTTTTTTCCAGTACTGGGGATTGAACCCAGGGGCATTCTACCCCTGAGCTACACCCCCAGCCCTATTTTTTATTCTTTATTTTGAAACCGAGTCTCACTAAGTTGCAGAGTGCCTCACTAAGTAGCTGAGGCTGGCCACGAACCCCGATCCTCCAGTCTCAGCCTCCCGAATGCTGGGATTACAAGCGTGCGCCACCATGCCCGGCTCACCCCTAGTTCTTTTGTTAGCTAATGTACCCTTAAGTTGTAAATTGAGTTCCATGTTAATCCAGGGAACCCCACTGGATTTTCAAACATTATTAAAAAGTTTTTGTCATTTTAAAAAATTAAACATGTTATTTGAGGTAATCTTGGACTCATACACAGTTAGAAGAAGCACTACACAGAGATTCCATGTCCCTTTTACCCAGTTTCCCCAATTACGACACCTCATAAAACTCAAGTGTTATGTCACAATCAAGATGTTGAGTGAACATTTCCATCAAGGCGGGATTCCTGCTGCTGCCCTGACCCCGGGCAACTAGAAAGCGGTCACTGCAATAAGCTCTAAGTAGATTCATGAAACCTTATGGGTTGGCTTTTTTCACTCAGCAAAATTCTCTGGAGAGTCATCTAGAGCATTGTGTGTCAATAGTGTCTGTCTGTCTGTCTCTCTCTCTGGTACTAGAGATTAAACCCAGTGTCTCCCCACCACTGAGCCACACCACCAACCATTTTCATTTTTATTCTGAGATAAGATCTCACCAAGTTGCCAAAACTGGCTTCAAAGTTGCTATCCTCCTGCCTCAGCCTCAAGTCTAAGCTCAAATAGCTCAGCTTAGAGGTATTAGCTAGCCATCACACCTGGCTAGTTAATCACTTTTTATTGCTTAATAGTATTCTACTGAATGGATATGCCACAGTTTAAGCATTCTCCTGTTGAAGTGCCTCTGGAGTGTGTACAGGTTTTAACTGTTTTCCAGTATTAATGGTTTCTAGGATTAGAAATCTGAGGCCAGGCAGGTGAACGGACTTGCACCAAGACTCACAGGCAGAATATTGTGCAAATGTCATTTGAACCCTGGCCTGTTTGCTAGAATCACACAGGGCCATCGGCAGGAAACAGAGACTTGGGAGTCACTAATAATCTGAGGTCTTGAAAGTCACATGAGGAAAGTTACTCAGAGTTAGAGGGAGGCCTGGGGATCTGTGGCTGGCATTGGCAAGGGGTGTGGGTCTCCTTTCAAAGGGAACTTCTATTGCTGATGGAGAACAGATGAGGAGGAGGGGCACAGTAACTAATTCGGGTTGTTAGAGAAATATTCAGACAAAACATAGGTTGGGGTCAGAGGGGAAGGGGAGCTGAATGCAGATGAGCTGGGAGGAGCTTCTCAAGACACATCATCATAGCCAGGTGCAGTGGCCCACACTGTAATCCTAGTACTTGGGAGGCTAAGACAGGAGGATTGCAGGTTCAAAGCCAGCCTCAGCAACTTAGCAAAACCCTGCCTCAAAATTAAAAAAAAAAAAAATAGGGCTGGGAGTGTAGTCCAGAGGTAAAACGGCCCTGGGTTGAATCCCCAGTACTAAAATAAATAAGTAAAAATATCATCACAGACATGATATTTACTCACCCCGGGGTCATGAAAGGGTGGCTTTCTGAGGAGAATGTGGGGACCAGAGATGCTGGGGGAGACTGTGACTTGGTGGTAGAGAGAGATGATGGCAAAGGAGAGAAGGAGGCTCAGGAAGGCTGGGGAGAACCAGATGTGCAAATGAAGTTGAGAAGGATAATGGGACTCGGCGTTACTGAGGTCATGGGGCCAAGCAGAGAGAGTGTATCTGTTAGCTATTGCTGCATAACAAATCGACCCAAAACTTACTGGCTTAAACAACACATACTTTCTCATGCTTCTGTGCGTCAGGACTCTATGGGTGGCTTCGCAGGTCCTCTGGCTTGGGATCTCTCATAAACTGCAGTCAAGGCATCTGATTGTCATCTTCTCGAGGGTGAATAGGGAAGGATGTGTTTCTGTGCTCACTCACACAGCGGAGGTTAACAGGATTAAGTTCCTCGAAGGTTGTTGGACTGGGGGCTTCCTTTTATGTATGTATGTATGTATGTATGTATGTATTTAGTACTGGGGATTGAACCCAGGGGCATTCTACCTCTGAGCTACATCTCCAGTCCTATTTTTTTATTCCTTATTTTGAAACAGGGTCTCACTAACTTGCAGAGGGTCTCACAAGTAGCTGAGGCTGGCCACAAACCTGCGATCCTCCTGTCTCAGCCTCCCAAGTACTGGGATTACACGCGAGCACCACCACGCCCGGCGTGGGGGCTTGGACTTAATGTGGGCTCTTGGCCAGAGGCTGCCCTCAGTCCCTTGCAACGTGGGCTCCTCCACCACAGGCCGGCTCACAAATGGCAGCTGGCTTTATCCGAGTGAGGAAGCAGGCAAAAGCTGGAGAGAGAGTGGTGAGGTGGAAGAGACGGATCCCAGAAGCCTTTGCCCTGTTCTCTCTGTTAACAGCAAGCCGCTGGGGCCAGCCCACACTCGAGAGAGGAGACACAGGGTCTGAATCCCAGGAGCCATTGTAGAGACCATGCACACACTTCGGGGAGTGAAGACAGCGTAACTGGATTCGACCCAAGACTCTGAGGTGGCTCAGGAGAAGACGGTGTCAGGAGAGTGTGAGGGACAGAGGGCCAAGCGGGGAGGGGGCAGAGGGAGCGATGTCTGAGTCCCACCTCCACCTGCCCCCAGCACCTTGCAGACGCATGGACACTCTCAGGGTCCTCGCTGGTTCCCAGAAGACCCCAGCTTGCTCACGCACCTCAGTTCTCTCCGAGGCTCCTGCCACCGCCAGCAGAGCCAGGAATAAAGGGACAATAATAAGTCGCAGCTGGGTGTGGTGGCACAGGCCTGTAATCCCAGTACTTGGGAGGCTGAGACAGGAGGATCACAGGTTCCAGGCCCACAACTTAGATTCTCAGCAATCTAGTGAGGTCCTGTTTCAAAACAAAACAAAAAAATAAATAAATAAAAAGGGCTGGGGGTGTAGCTCAGAGGTAGAATGCCCCTCTGTTCAGTCCCTAGTTCCTCAAAAATAAATTGCTGCAAGAGCCGGGGGTGTGGCTCAGTAGGAGAGCTCTTGCCTGGCACGCATGAGGCCCCGGGTTCAATCCCCAGCACTGTAAAAATAAATAGTGGCAAAAATGCCTCCCAGTTGCCACATGAGCCCAGCACCTGCTCCGCTCCATCTCACCAGCTGACACTGTCCTGGAGACACAGGAAGAGGCGACCGACGCCACGGCATTCCCACGGGCCAGGATCAGCTTCCTGTCAGCTGCCACGGCTGGTGGCCCCCAAGCTGTCTGGGAAGGGGGGCCCTTCCCCACTGAGCCTGACTAACTCCCTGGGCCTGCGTCCCTGTCCCCTTGAAGCTGCAGAGCTGTCCAGCCCAAAGGCCATGGGGCCACCTGTAGAAGGGACAGACAGACAGATGGGGTTGTGCTGAGAAGGTGACACCTGCACAGGACACTCAAGGGCTGAGACAGGGTGGGACACAGACTTTTTGGGGGAGATACATGAGAGAGGGTAGCAGGTATAAAGCTCAATCCTCACACCAAGTGCAAGAAACATTTTTAGAAGTCCCTTTGGTGACAAGAGGCGTATGGTGGGCAGAATAATGCTCCACCCTTTAATTGCAGGAAGGTGTGGACATGTTAGGTCACCGGGAAAGGAGAATGAAATTTGAGGGTGAATTTCATTACTAATCAGTGGATCTGGAGGTGGGACGGTGACCGCGGGTCATCTGAGTGGGTCTATCATAACCGCAAGGATCCCTGAGCGGAAGGGGAAGGAGAAGAGAAAGACCACCCTCTGTGGCTGGTTTTGAAGGCTGAGGAAGGGCCACGAGCCAAGGAATGCAGACAGCCTCTGGAAGCTGGCAACAGCAAGGAAACCCCTGCTCCCCCGGAGCTGTCAGAAAAGCCTGCCCTGCGGTCTTCCTTTTCTCCTGCTCCAAGCTGGGGCCGGAGCCCGCGGAGCTGGGCTGAGTTAAGAGACTTGGATTCCAATCCCAGCTCTCCCTCCGATTTGCTTTTTGACCCTGTGGAGTCTTCCTGCCTGCCTGTGTGGCAGGACAGAACCCAGGGATGTTCTATCTCTGAGCTACACTCCCAGTCCTATTTTATTTTAAAACAGAGTCTCATTAAGTTGCTGGGGGTCTCACCAAGTTGCTGAGGCTGGCCTCGAATCTGCAATCCTTCTGTCTCAGTCTCCCAAGTACTGGGATTATAGGTGAGAACCACTGTGCTGGGCTCTGAGAAGTCATTTTCCTGCATTTGACCTTAGTCTGTCAAGAAAGGAAGGGGTAGCCTCCCATGCTTCTCAGTGCCTGCCTCAGTGTCCCCCTAGCACAGGAGGGCCTGTGTGAGGTCCTGGGGTGTCTGCTGGCTCCTCTGGGGCTAACCCAGGCCCAAGAAGCAAGTCCTCTGCGGGCCCCAAGGCCGCCTACGATGGCCATGGAGTGTGGCTCTCCATAGCCCCCTTGAGCCCCAATTCAGCAGATTCCCTAGATTCTGTGGCTGCCACGAATCCTCCTTTCTAAGTAGTTGTCCTGAGAAGGGCCGGCAAGCTGCCCTGTCCATGCCTCCCTTTTCTTTTTGGTTTGTTTGTTTTGTGCTGGGGATGGAGCCCAGGGGCATTTTACCTCTGAGCTATTTTATTTATTTATTTTGAAATAGGATCTTACCAAGTTGCTGAGGGTCTTGCTAAATTGCTGGGGCTGGTCTCGAACCTGCTATCTTCCCGTCTCAGCCTCCCAAGTACTGGGATTACCTGAGTGTTTCACCACACTGGCTTTCCGTGCCTCCCTTAACCAAGCCAATCCCCTTGGAGTTGCCTCACCCTTTTCTTTTTCTTTCTTTCTTTGTCATAGAGGAGAGAAGCAGAATCATGTGATTGGAAAAAAACAAACCAAAGGAACATTTTCCTTTATGTTAAATTAGTATATGATATTCCAAGAATACATTATTTATTTATTTATTTATTGTGGTACTGGAGATTGAATGCAGGGAGACTCTACCTCTGAGTCATATCCCCAACCCTTTTCGTTTTACTTTAAAAATTTGAAACAGGATCTTGCTAAGTTACTTTATGCTAGCCTTGACTTGAGATCCTCCTGTTTCAGCCTCCCAAGTACTGGAATTGCAGGCATGCGCCACTGCAGGAAGCCCTGAAACGCTGATTTTGAAAACCAGATTTCTTGGACCTTTGTGAAAAGGCTTGATGTCCTTGTTAGAGATCTGGGACATGTGGTGCATAATAGGTGATCAATAAAATAAGAACTCTTCTTCCTAGCACTGGTCCTCCCTCCACCTTTCCTGGGGCAGAGGTTCCCCAGAGCACCTGGACTCCCCAAAGCAGAGGGGCCTGGGGCTGGCAGGCGGGTGCCAGCCTGCCCTCCTGAGGGCCACAGAGTGACACCAGGAAAAATGTCCACGCTCCTCAGACCTGTTCAAGTAGGAGCAGGAGGGTGACGTGAACACCGGTAGTTTTAGTTTTGTGCCCACGAGGCAGCGGTCCCGTCAGGCCTCTTCAGAGACCCTGGCTGTCAGCCTGAAGGTCTGGGTGCAGAGCAGGAATCCAGGCCTCCTGGGATCTCTGGGCCACTAATCGGGGTGGGGGTGGGGGCGCACAAGGGTGCCAACCCTGATGCACCCAGCCCCAGGCCTCCTCTGCCTGATGGCCTGGGCCCCAGGGAGATGCTACAGGAGCTTTTCAAATCCCTCCCTTTAGTCCAGTAGGGATAATTTACAACACGAACGGCGGGAAGCAGTGGGCAAAGTCATTTGAATACAGGCACTAAAAAGCACTGTCATTTCTGTAAAACCCCACAGTGCCCAAATTGTCGGCCCCTGCCAGGGAGGTTGGATCTTCTCAAGTGCCGCACCTGCGCTCCTCCACCTCCAGGTGGCGCTGGCGGGGGCGGAGCACGCCCTGGTCACTGGGGGGCGGGACCTCAGAAATGCTGACTCCTGATTGGCTGGGCTCGGACTTGCTTTCTTTTTTTGTGTTCTTAGAAGGTCTCCAGGAGGAGACCCAGGCACAGTGCCTGGGCACGGGAAGGGGACGCAGAGGGAGGGAGGAGCTGGCTCACCTGACACAGATTTTTTGTGGCGTGTCCCTTGGGTGTGTTCACCCCTCAAGGACAATCCTAGTTTCATGATTTTTTTTTTTCTTTTGAATAAAGGCAGTTTGCTAGGTGTGTAATTGACTTTTCCATTTTTCTTCCATTGACAAGACACCTCATAAATTTACACACCAGCAGAAATCCTTGGAGGGACCTATTTATAACAAAGGCACCGTGTATTTATAAGGTGACTGAGGGTCAGGGTCTCCCAGCCCTTCCTTTTCTATCTTTTCCTTCATCTCTGAGTGGTGTACGTGCCCATACAATTGCACTTGTGGGTGTATTTTGTTTGCACGTTTAGCAACTGTTCATCTAAAGCGTGCACTGTCTGGTGAATTGGTTGGGTCTGGTCCGAGTCCATGGGGAGGGGAGCGGACACAGGCCCTGCTTGTCCTGGAGGAGCTCACAGCCCAGTGACCTGGCTCCCGCCCACACAAAGGGACCTTTCAGAACCCGGCAACGTGGCTGGCAGTGGTGGCGCCTGCCTGTAATGCCACTACTTGGGGAGGCTGAGGCAGGAAGATCTCAGGTTCAAGGCCAGCCTCAGCAGCTTAGTGAAACCCTGTTTCAAAACAAAAAATAAAAAGGGCTGGGAGTGTAGCTTGGAGGTAGAGTGCCCAGCACCACACACACATACATACACACCAAAGGAAGAGAAAAGAAAAGAAACCTGCAGGGCTGTGGCGGGGAGGAGAGCGGCGGGGAGTGGGTGTGAGACAGGGCTGGCTGCCTGGGCCTGGCCCTCGTGGCTGCAGGGTGGGCCATGGCCCAGAGTCCATGCTCTCCCGGGTTGGAGACCCGCAGAGGAATTCTGTGAGCGTTTTCTCTTTGTTCCCCTAAAAGTTGCCAGTTACTGACCAGGAGGGGCAGAGTGCGACTGCCGAGCTCACCCCCCGCCCCGTGACTCACCCTCCAAACCTTCCACACGCTTCTTCCCCATGAGCGTTTCCACCGTTTACACAATTGCTGATCATCCGTCTTCAGCACAAGAATGAACGCTTCCCCAGAGGACGCCTGGTCTAGTTCTTTGCTGTTTTCCCAGGGCCTAGAATAGGCCTGACACATAGTAGGTGCGCAAGACATATTTGTTCAATGAATGAATGAAGCGATGCTTCCTGATCTGCAGAGGAGCCTCCCTTGGTTTAAGTGTGGGGTGCCCAGAACTCAGTATCCCTGGCAAAGAGAGGTGACAGGCTGGGCTGGGGCACGCCACCCCCATGGCTGTGAGCAGGCTGAAGGGCCACCTCTCCTCATCCTCTTCCCGAGTTGCTCTGTTTCTCCAACACCACCTCTCTTTTCCTGCTCCTACCTTGAGGCCACCCTGGCCAGTCCTTACCAGGCCTGCCATCACTGTGGGGTGGCCCAGGGGCACCAGCCTTTGGCAATCACCTATGCAGGTGTTACACTAAGCAAAGCCGGGCAGTCCTGTGCGGACTGGGGGCACGAGCCTTTTGCTGCTGGAATCCCCCAACCTCAAGCGATGGCAGCAGATGGCGTGGTGACAGTGGGTGCCGGGAGCAGCTCAGGGCCAGAGGGATGTGTCTGGCCTGGCGGTGCAGAAGGAGCACAATAAAGGGAGAAGAATGAGCCAGGCATGGTGGTGCAGGTTTGAAATCCCAGCATTTGGGAGACTGAGACTGGCAGATCCAGGTTCGAGGCCAGCCTCAGCTACCTAGTGAGGCACTCCACAACTTAGTGAGACCCTTTTTCAAAATAAAGAATAAAAAATAGGGCTGGGGGTGTAGCTTGGAGGTAGAATGCCCCTGAGTTCAATCCCCAGTACCGCAATAAATAAATAAATAAATAAATACATACATAAATACATAAATAAATAAAAATAAAAAAATAAAGGGGGCAGAATAACTGCAGGTATGCATGCTCCCCCACAAACCCCTGCTCCCCGGCATCCTGTTGTGTTTTGAATTCCTCCCTGGCACAGAGCTGGCAAAGGACATGGAGAGGAGTGAGCGCCAACATCAGCGGGGTCACCCGTGCGCCCCACCCTCCAAGGTTCCACCGTCACCCTCCGGCCTCTGCCACCCACTTCCTTTAGGGCCAGACACCCTTCCCAGCCCGGCTTCCAGGGTGCCAGGATGAGGGACAGGGCACAGCAGGTGAAGTGAAGCCTTTGGGTTAGGCCACCCGGCCCCAGGCCGGGCTCTTGCCTCCTGTTTTGGGGGAGCTGAAATAGAACCTGGGGCTTCCCCCCTCCCCAGGCGCGGGGGGCCAGGTCCTGACCAGCCTCTGCATCTTGCTCTGCCTTCGTAATTTCTAAGGTGAATCTACGAAGAGACGTATTTATTTGCTTTGGATGTGTTGTGGTTGAGTTGATTTTGTTTTGACACGTTGGTTCAAAATAAGATTGACCCTTTGGAAAATCAACTTGCTGAAGCCATTTAGGCAGCTTCAGCTCTAGGGGCTTAATTGAAAACAGCTGAGGCACGCTGACATCACCGCAGGTCTCCAGACTGAAAGGGACCTCAGAGGCGGCGGGCTCCGGAGCGACAGGCAGCACGGCTTCAAAGACAAGAGCCAGGGACATGACGTTTCATCCTGGGAGGAAGGGTTCGCTTCAAAAATAATTTCTTGGGTATATGTTTCTTTAAAAAATACACTGAAGGAGCTGACCAGGCATATTTAAGCCCATACAAGAAGAGCAAGAAACAGCAAAAGAACTCTCTGGAACTCTGTCTAAAAGCAGCCTTGGAGAAGCTGTGATGAGCACAAGCTGGGCTCATGTAAGGGCACAGGATGCTTTCTGCTGTTTCATATGGGGCTACTATTTTTCTTTTTTTGCTTACGGTTGGACGCTTCCCTCAGTGCTTCTCTGTGCCCTGCCCTTAGTCGCCTTTTACACCGACCCCACCGCCTCCCCCTGGGGCTGCAGCACGCGGAGGGCAGCGATGGCGCCAGCACAGTGGGTCTCCTGGAGCTGGAGCTCTCGGCGTCGATGGCAGGAACCCTATTTCAGCTGGATGCCGTCGCACCTGTTTACCCTCTAGTTCTGCAGAGGACCTAAGCGGAGAGAGGAGGGGATCCCCTCTGGCTGGATTAGCTCAGATCAGTCACCGGATGGCACAGTAATGGGAGAACGCTGTCACGTGTGTGGGGACACATGACGCATGTCACTGTCTGCTGGTGGGCAAAGTCTGGTGTCTAGAAGCAGCACCGCAGTTAATTAATGAGGACGCTTGGTGAGGAGATGGGGGGGGGGGATGCTCGTTTAGCCCGAGGCCAGGATGTAGAGCCAGCCACCCGGCTCTGTCTCCTGAGGGAGGAGCGTCCTCACGTCCTCATGCACCGGGTTAAGGTGCAGGCTGATCCCAAGCTGCAGGACCAGTGCCCTCCTGCTGCTGGCGGGAGAAGGCTGGAGGCCACACGCCCCTGGGGGGTCCCCGCCCTCCCGCTCGCTCCTGCTCTCCTGGCTGGTCTGACTGTCTTGGCTCCAGTGTCCTGAGCTGTCGAGATGGTCGTCCTTCACACTCCCAAGTTCCAAGATTTTCCGACTCGCCCTAACCCATGTCACGGCCTCTCTGGGGCTGAGGATTACATTTCTGTCGATCCCCTCCCAGGTCTGGGGTGGGGGCGTCAGTGGAGCCAGGCAAGTCTCATTAGCGTGAGGTTCTGGCTGGGACTAAATGTGACAGTTGGAACGGGTGACCCCCTCAGGGCGGTGGTGCCCCTGAGAGCTTCCACTCCTGCCCTGCAAAACCGAGGCGGAGGATGGAGACCCCGGCCACTAACTCAGGCTACGCGAGTGGGGCTCCCCGGATGCAGAGTGGACCTAGTGACCGCTACGTGGCTGATGGCCTTTGCCTCTTCTTTTCCCGTTTAGAGGGTTAATATGTGGAAAGAACTTAGAACAGTGCCAGACCCCGCAATCCTGCTCAACCAACCAGCGTCTCTCAGCCGTGGAGATGTGCCATGGTTTGAATATGGTTCGCCTCCTCTGAAACCCATGTTGAAATGCGGTCCCCAGGGTCCCAGTGTTGAGAGATGGTGGGACCGTCCAGGGGTGATTAGATTGCTAAGAGGAGCTGACACAGCTCTTGAGGGACCGGGTTAGTTACGGCAAGAGCAGGTCGTTGTACAGCGAGGCCGCCCTCCTCTTTCGCTCTGTTGCTCTTCTGCTTTTGCCACGTTCTGCAGTGGCGTGACGCCTTCGCCAGATGCGGCCATCTCATCTTGGACTTCCAGACTTCAGAAGCGTGAGCAAAATAAACTTCTTTCCTTTATGAATCACCTAGTGTTCTGTTACAGCAACAGAAAATGCACGAGACAGGACGGCAGCTCCCAGGGGCTAGGAGAGGCCTCTGGCGACAGCCTGTCTGGATCTGGAGTCCAGTGGCTGCCGCAGGTCCCTGGGCATCTCCCGTCATCTCATCTGGCCAGAGGCGACAGTGGCATTAACGGCGCCTTTCAGGGCAGAGCGGCCTGTGCGAGTGCCATGTGCGCCCACTAGGGCAGTTCCTACCTCCCCTTCTTGCTGGTTTTGGTTTCATAGAGCCCATATTTGGGGAAAACAAAGGCAATGGTCTGTGGCAGGTACAGGCTGGGTTTGCAATGACCGGGATGCAGAGGAGAAGGGTAGAGATTCCTAGTGCAGGGAGACCTGGCACTAGGAATCAGAGACACCATCTGGGTTAAGATTTAAAAAGTTCATCAGGCTGGGCGTATCCAAGTACTTGGGAGGCTGAGACTGGAGGATCTGGGTTCGCAGCCAGCCTCAGCTACTTAGTAAGGCCTTCTGCAACTTAGTGAGACCCTGCAAAATAAGGAATAAAAAATAAGGCTGGGAACTGGGTGTGGTGGTGCACACACCCAGTAATCCCAGTACTTAGGAGGCTGAGACAGGAGGATAGCAGGTTTTCAGCCAACCTCAGTGAGGCCCTCTGTGGCTTAGTGAGACCCTGTTTCAAAAAGAATATATATATTAGGGCTGGGGGTGTAGCTTGGAGGTAGAATGTTCCTGAGTTCAATCCCAGCACTATACACACACACACACACACACACACACACACACAAAGTACATCAGTAGCTGGGTGTGGTGGCACACACTTGTAACCCCAGTACTTGGGAGGCTGAGACAGGAGGATTGTAGGCTTGTGGCCAACTTCAGCTGCTTAGTGAGGCCCTCTGCAACTTAGTACGACCCTGTTTCAAAATAAAAGAATAAAACCAGGTTGGGAGTATACCTGGGAGGTAGAATGTCCCTGGGTTCCACCCCCAGTAACACACACACACACACACACACACACACACACACACACACACACACACCCCAGTGAGGGCTGGGGATATAGCTCAGTGGCAGAGCACTTGCCCAGCAAGGCCCCTGGTTCCAATCCCCAGTGCTGAAAAATGAAAGGTAAACAAGAAGTCTATCAGCAAATGGGGGTGGCAATTCCTCCATCCTGGCTGTCGAGATGGGCAAACCAAGCTCCCATTACTGACAACTGAATTGATAAGCTGACATCACATGTTTGTGGAGCAGGTGACGTTAGATGAGAGTGCACATGTAGGCGCACCTGGCACATGGCGGGCACTTCCCATGTGCTGGTTCCCCTCCCGTTGGAGCAAAGGCTCGGGAAGACACCCCCACCTGAGCTGGGCGTGGTGGCACACGCTTGTAATCCCAGCATTCGGGAGGCTGAGACCGGAGGATCTGGGTTCGCGACCAGCCTCAGCTACCTAGTGAGGCCCTCTGAAACTTAGTGAGACCTGTTTCAAAATAAAGAATAAAAAATAGGGCTGGGGGTATAGCTTGGAGATAGAATGCCCCTGAGTTCAATCCCCAGTACTGAAAAAAAAAAAAAAAAAGATGCCCACCTGGCCCTGGCCAGCAGCGATGTCAGCAGACCTGGCACGCTAGTGTTTTATTTCTACGTGTGTGTGTGTGTGAGTGTGTGTGTGTGAGTGTGTGTGTGTGTGTGTGTATGTGCGCCCGTGCTTGCTGTGTTCAAACTCAGGAGCCACACTAGGCACGCACTCTATCACTGAGCCACACCCCGGTCCCCCTGGATATTTTTAGGCAGCTCTGAGCTGGTTCCTCCAGGTAAGTTGGGCTTTCTGCATTCGAACCTCTCCACTCGGGGCCTCGGCGCAGTTTCTGAGCCTCTAAGTCCCCGGGTCCCTGCTGGGTGTGCGTTCTTGTCTGGGGTGCACCTGGGTGTGTGCTGAGCTGAGTGGGAAGGCCTTTTCTGGGGGAAGCTGTGTGTGCACAACACAGCTAGAGAGTGACCTTGTCCCCGGAGCGGCCGCCCCTCAACCAGACAAGCGGGGAATAAAGACCCAAGCGGCATCATAAAATGGGGGTGGGAAAAGACCCGGGAGGAGCCAGGTCCGGGCCATGGGCAGGTCAGGGTGGGGGCCTCAGTAAACAGGAACATTAAACAAGGGCCCCTCCCCACTGCACTCCAGTTTTAAATCCCACCATGTGCAAAGTTTGGCTCCAGAGGCCTCCCAGTGACCCCAACCTGCTCTGCCGCAATGGCTGAAGGCAGGAAGATAAGCGGCCTCCTTGAACCACGGAGCCTCCAGGAAGTCCCCTCAGCCTCTTGAGGGTGCAGCTGAGCACTGAGCACCGGGTTGGGGTGCGGGTGGGGTGTGGGGGAAGGGAGGGGCTGGGCAGATAAGCGCCTGGGGAGGAGGTGGCGGTGGGACCAGGCCTGGGACGGGGAGGTGGTCTGCAGCCACCCCAGGCCTAGCCCGTCTAGGGGATAATTAGGGTCAAACCTAGAGCTAATGAGCTGCGGCTGCGACTGGACAAAGGAATTAATTACCTGGAGCCCAGGGCGCGGGATCGGCCCCACTTCTGCTCATGCCCAGCTTCTCTCTCACCTACACCCAGCCGGGTGCTTCCACGTGCGCTGCCCCCGCCCGCCTCCAGCTCTGCGGCTCTTCCGGCTCCTTTGTCCCCTTCCCTTCCTCTGCCTGGGCCCTCTGCCTGCCTGGTGTCCTCTCCCCGCCCTGCTGTTCTGTCTTCCTGGGCCTTTGTTCCCTCCTGCACCCCGGCTCCTTAGGGCTCCCAGGGTGGGCTGGGTGGCAAGGGTGAAGCCAGGATGGTTGCCTAGGCAATGAGGAAAATAGGACAAACACCAGCCGGCGGCCAAGGGAGAAAGAGGGGCCCTCCAGGCTCCCTCGCAGCCTCCCTGCCTCCCGGCCGCCCCGTTGCCTTCCCAGTGGCCCAGAGGCACTCCTACTCCAGAAGGCTGACCTGCAGGGATCCCTGGAGAGGCAACGCTAGGGGGGCGGGGGCCGAGGAGGGGCTCCCCATCCGGGCACAGCTCCCAGGAGCCAGGGAGCAAGACACAGGACTCTCCATAGCCCGTGGCCACCGGGGTTTGTAGAGGAGAGATGGAGCGGAGGCTCTGCCATCTTCGGGGAAGCAGAAGCACCCGGCCATGATGAGCACCAGGCCTGGGACCTGGGGACTGTGCAGAAGACTTGTAGAGATTTCAGCCCCAAGAGCAGGTTGGATTCTTCCTCTGCCAGGGAATGGGGAGGAGAGACTAAGGTTTTGGAACGAGGCCATGGTGGTGGGGACAGCATGGCTCATGAGCTGAGTGGGACATGATGAAAAGTCCAGTAGGGCTGGGCGTGGCGGCTCATGCTGTAATCCCAGTACTTGGGAGGCTGAGACAGGAGGATCACAGGTTCTCGGCCAGCTTCAGCTACTTAGTGAGGCCCTCCGCAACTTAGTGAGACCCTGTTTCAAAAAAAGGGCTGGGGGCATAGCCTGGGGGTAGACTGTCCCTGGGTTCAACTCCCAGGACTGCAAAACCAAAACAGAGTGCAGTAGGCACAGGTGACCGTCAGGCCTGGTGGGGCAGGTGCTCTTTCCAACGCCAGGGGTCAGCCGGGGAGCCAACGGGTGTGTGTGCAGGTGTACACATGTCCATGAACTGCAGGCCAACTGCATCCCTCACCAAAACTGGGTGGGATGTAGCTCCCCCCCCCCTCCAGGCCTATGGACTCAGGAAGTGCAGCAATGGTGGTAGGCCAGACATTCGAGTTTTTTTTTTTTTTCTTCTGTACTGGGCATTGAACCCAGAGGCAGTCTACCTCTGAGCTACCCCCCACCCTCAGACCTTTTTATTTTGAAAAATGGTCTCGCTAAGTTTTGCTAAGTTCCTGAGGCTGGTCTTGAACTGGGAATCCTCTTGTCTCAGCCTCCCAAGTGCTGAGATTATAGGCATGCACCACCACGCCTGGCTTCCAGAAGGTTTTTCTATTACCTACCTATGGATTTTTGCTGGGCCAAAGAGGATTCAGGCTACAGTTGACTATGAGTGGTAGTTTCTCCTGCCCCCACATCTTTCTTCACATTGAGGTCTCAGAGAGAAACAGTCCTGGGGTTACTGGGCCCAGCACACATTCCCCAGGGTCCGCAGCCAAGAAACGAGACTTCCGTGGTGCCCTCCCTCTTTTCCTTCCTCTAGAGGAGACAATTGGCTCGGGCGTTTTTCTGCCTGACTGGCGATGGCTTCCTGCATGTGATTTTTTTTCCTCCTCATGCGCAGTGGTTCTCCCAGTGTGGTCTCCAGACCAACAGCGCCAGCATCACCTGGGCACGTGCTAGAACTGCAAATTCTCTGCCTCCAGCGTGGAGCTTCAGAATCAGAAACTCTGGAGGAATGACCAAGCCAGCCGTATTTCCCAGGGGATTTGGACGCATGTTCCCAGTGGAGGATCACTGGTGTAGTATATTGTCCAAGAGTTTCATTTGTTTCTGATCCTCACCTGGAGTCTGTTGAGGGGTGTGTGGTTTTCAGCTACAGTGTCTTCCCAAGGCGGGCAGGCCGCCTGCCTCCCACGCTCCTGCCCTCCCCAAGCACCTGACCCGAGAGCACAGCGGCCAGACTCCACGTCCACTGCGGCTCTTCGCGTGAGCCCTTCTCTTCCAGGAGTTGCAGCAGGGAGTCAGACTGCTCCAGGCATCACCATGGCAACTGCACCTTTCTGAAGCTGCGGGCACCAGGAGCAGGGAGTACGTGGTGTGGGAGAGGAGCGTCTGCCATTGGGTGAAGCCCGACCAGCAGAGGAGGGGTGTGAAAATAGATGGAAGCTCAGGATGTCTGGGAATTATGGACCAGAGCTGAGGGGCAGGGGTTCTCCCTCAAGACCCAGGATGCATCTGGTTCCTCTCCCAGGCTAGGGTGCTGCAGGGTAGCCTGACTTCCCCAGGGGTTACATTTCTCAAAGACTATCTCCCTAGGTTAAATTAGGCTCCTAAATGGCCACAGGACAATTAGGAAGAAAGTGCCTGTTACAGAATGACCACCTGTGTTCCAGGTAAGTAAGGGCGGAGGAACAGGACCCAGCTTCAAACTTCAGAAGTGGATCTTGGCCTGAAAGCAGATGCTAAGAAGTCATGAGGCACCTCGGGGGCATTAGATAGTAGTGGATATTCCAGCTCTACGAGAAATCCACTGTCAACAAGAATTTACACAAAGCTGTGCACCCTGCCCGAGTGGTAGCATCCTGGGGTGAACACTGCTCCCCCCCAGAGCCAGGCAGGGAGCACGGGAACCTGCAGAACAGTCACCGGCCAGTGGCTGGGGCAGCTCCCAGGTGTAGAGGGGCCACACGGGGCTCAGGGGACACTGCCCGCCTGCGGCCTGAGCACATGGCTACTCTGGAGACATTAGTGCTTTTGTTCTTTGGCTCTTCCTGCTCTGGAAGGAGGCGGTTCATGTGGGGAATTGGGAGGTGGGGTTCTGTCCTGTCCTCAGGGGAGGGTACAAAACTCGGGATGTCAGGATCATGGGGACAAGCATGTTGCCTGACAGTGTCACCTCCTGAACCGTCACCCTCGTGTCTAATCTCACCATCATGGGGCGCATCTCCAGAACTTTCCGTGTGGTGCTCTTCTTGCCCTCTCTGGTCCTCCAGACGAGCTGGGATGCCTGTTTCCTGAGCACGTGGGAGCTCTTCCCACCACTTTTATTTCCTTGCTGGCTCTGCTGGTGCTCAGCTTCATCCATTCAGCAGGGCCAGGAGGGGCTTTCTCCCGAGACTCCGAGGCAAGCATCCTTTGCACAGCAAAGCAGAAGCCAGCCCCCATCTCCCATCTCCCTTGCCCTCACACAGCTGCAGCCACCCAAGTACAGAGGACCTGTGCCTAGCAAGGCACAGGGCACTTCAGCCACGCCAGCCTTGGCCTGTTAGAAATGGGAGTGTGGCAGGTGGAAAGGAAGGAGTTAGCTGCCCCTTTACGGGCACTCACGGGACTCCAGGCACGCGAGGCCACGGGCCAAGCCCACTGGCTCCGCTCACACCGCAGCCAGGGGCCGGGGTCTGCAAAGGCCGGGGTGAGGGGGGTGCAGGAGAGCCAGCCACGGGGCTTCAATTTCATTCCAGTCGCTGCCCTTTATAAATATTTATAGCAGCTCTTCTACTAAAAATAACATCCTGCAGCCCAGGGAGCAGAAAAAATAAATGAAAATCACCGGGAATTGGACTTAATCACGTGCGCCCGGCCCTCACCGCACCCCAAAGGGAGAAGCTGCGCCCGCAGCGCCCCGGCAGTGCGCCCCCTGGCGGCCGCCCCAGCCCCGCGCTCGGGGCGCCGCCCCCTCCCCTCCCCTCCCGGCTTCTTGGCTGCAGAGCTGCTGCAGCGCTCCGGGCGGGCGGAAGCCTAGCCAGCGAGAGAGAAAGGAAGGCGGCTATTTTTAGCACTAGCACTGTGGCCAGGGTGTGAAAGTCTCTAGCACTGAGCGAGGCCTGCAGCTTTCTTTGCACAGAGGGAAGGAGACCTGTTGGGTTTTAAAGGTCAAAGGTAAGGAGGAAACTGGTGCTCCGCTAAGGAGCGCGCCGCGTGCTGGCCGGGCGCCAGGAGATCGGGTCACACACAAACACACACACAAGCGATGAGTGCTTTTTCTTTTCTTTATAACCTCCCGGTGAGTTCCTGATGCAGAGATGAGACCATGCCCTCAGGGCGCAATGAAGATGCTAGTACATGCAGGGCTGAGCGGGGAGCCCAGCTGCGGCCGCGGGCAGCCCTCCCCACTTCCCGCGGCTTGGCTCCCTTCTCCCTGGCGGCGGAGTGACGTCTGGCAGCCTGCAGGCCCGGCCCAGGTGTGCAGCGGAGAGATGGATAGGAATGCACCTCTGGGGCAGACCTTGCCTTCGTCTTGTTGGTGCCAGCTTGCTCCACGTCCTCAGTGCCTGTGCAAGACAGACTCACCGTTAGTCACCCACAGAACAGGCTGTGGGCTCGGCCAGCTCAGCCAACAGCTGTCGGCCCATCTGCAGGGAGGGGCTGCTGGGCACCCTCTTCAATCACAGGGGTGAAGGGGCACTCTCTTCTCTTCTGCTGGCTTCTGCCAGGAGCTAAGCTCTTATGTCACAGGGTCCCGATATGTTTCCATGGAAGGAAGAAGGGGGTTGGAGATGCTAGGTTTGGACTATGGTGGATTCTTGGGAAGAACTGGCAGAGAAGGGTAGAGAGGAAGCAGAAGCGGCCATGAACGGCGAGGAGGAGGAAGGGAGGGAGGCCTCAGCATTCAGCCGCAGAGCTCAAATGGGGCGCACAGAACGGGGGCATCTGAGGTTTCTCTTTCCATCTCACTCCACTATTGGTTCTCTCAACTCCTGATGTGGGTCAGAGAGGACAGGAGTCGGAGGCAGGCGGCCTGGCTCCTGGGTGTACCTTGGTTTCCTTTTCTATACCGAGAGGGGGTGGGCCAGTTGGCACTAGCACGCCTCCCTCCCACCCGTCCTCTGCCCCGGGGAGAGAGGGCTCTGGCAGGCTCCTGCAGGTGAGTCAGCTCCCGACTTCCCCAGTGGGCTGCTGAGGCCCAGACTTGCTGAGGGAAGGGCCTGGCCTGCACGTGTGCTGCCAGCAGCCTGCTGTCTCCATGCCCCCTGGCTCTGCTTCCAGGGCGGGAGAGAATGCCTGCTGCTTGGGTGCTGCCCATTTGGAGCATGTACCGTCTGACCCTGCGTGCAGGAGGAGACCGCAGGGCCTCCCGGGGAGCCCACACAGACCTCGCAGGACCTGGCGCGGGTGGGAGGGCGGACCTGGGAACGTCCCAGAGGCACTTCCATGATGACACTACTTGGAGAGGTCTGGAAGAGTTCCTTTTCTGGATCTTGGAGCTATGGCCATGGCTTTTCTACCCTGAAGATCTGTAACTGATTATGCCTAATTTTTTTTTTTTTGTACGGGGAATTGAACCCAGAGACATTTTACCTTTGAGCTACACTACATCCCCAGGCTGATTTTCTTATTTGGAAACAGGATCTCGCTAGGCTGATGAGAGTCTCACTACTTGCTGAGGCTGTCCTTGAACCTGCATTCCTCTGGTCTCAGCCTCCTCCTAAGTACTGGGATTATAGGTGTGCACCACTATGCCTGGCAATGATGCCTAATTTTTAAAAACAACATGGAGGAGAAGGCAGGAAAGATCTAAAAGTGAGAAGTCTCATGGCTGCTCCTTGGATGCCTAATTTTTAAAAACAAAACATGGGGAGAAGGCAGGCAAGATCTAAAAATGCAGAGCAGTCTCATGGCTGCTCCCTGGAAGAGAGTCTCCTGAACTGACTAGCTGTTCATCACTGCGGCCCCCCCCTTCCTTCCCTTCCTATTGCTGTAGTACTGGGAATCGAACCCCACTGTGCCATACTGCTGAGCTGTGGGAAGCAGGGGCAGGGGAGGCAGCCGCTTTCAGCTTGCCTTCTGTACCTGCTTCAGCCAGTGGAGTGGTGACACAGGCCCGGCCTGAGGGCCAGCCCACAGATGCGCAGTGAAGACGGGCTGAGGTGGGGCTGGGGCTGAGGGCAAGGTGTGCCGGGCTCCTTCAAGAAAATCCTAATTGTCTATCGGCCTATTAGGATTGCCCTGGCTTGGGACCCATGACTGAAGAGAGGGAATGGGAAATGAAAGCACTAAAAAAGAAGGGAGAGGGGCCAGCCCGGCGTGGTGGTGCATACCTGTAATCCCAGTACGAGACCCTGTTTCAAAACAAAGAAAAAAAAAAAGGGCTGAGGGTGTAGCTTGAAGGTAGAATGCCCCTGGGTTCAAATCCTCAGCACCACAAAAAACCAAAACCAAAACCAAAAAAAGAAGGAAAGAAAGAGAGAGAAAGGCAGGCCACGGGAAGGCAGAGGCCGTGCTCTGTACTCACCGAGCTCCTCCATGTCCGGCTCCTCTGCTAACCTGTGCAGCACGGGCAGAAAGAACACGGAGGTCACACCAGGCTTTGCTCACCTCCCCTGGCACATGCTCCAGGGGGCTTTCCCGACCCGCCCACCCAGGGGCTTCTGGACCTGCTCCTCCCCAGCGCCTCCCCTCCATCCACGTTTCCTGATCCGCTATGGCATCGGGGTAGACCTGTGTTATCTACAAGCAGCCACAGACACAAGACATGACAGACTGGAAACAAAGCCACGGTAAGCCTGGGGAGCAGTCCAGGGCAAGGCCCTCCGGCTCTGGAAGTGAACGAGGTGGGAGGGGGCGATGGTGGTGAGTGCTACCCCCCGCCCCCTCCCCCCATTGCAGGCGCCTCTGCTCTGGACCGTCCACCCATGCTCCTGCACACCCTGGGGTTACAAACACTGCCTGGGCCCTCACGAGCCTGTGCCCGTCCTCAGCAGAGGCTGCTGCTGTCCAGACACGCCCAAGGGTCCCTTCAGTGTGCAAACTGGACTGGAGCCCCCGACCCCAGGAAGGCAGTGCTGGGAGAGGGAATTCTGGAGGACCCAGGAGCATAAAGCGAGGCTCTGAGTGGCTGAGATGAACTCGGGGCTGGTAGACTATGTGCCTCATCTGTGTCGTCTTGGTTACACCCGGGGTCGGGGGTGAGGGGATGCACAGTAGGAAGGGCACCCCGGCGGAGCAGAAGCATTGTCCAGGGCGTAAGCAGACAGAGCCAGGTAGAAGAGGCAGAGGCGGGAGCTGGGGTGAATGTGGTTAGGATGTCTGACTCGTCTGAATCCTTCAAAAGTGCTGTTTGGCTCCCATGGCTTCTGTGTTGAGCGGACTATGTGTGCCAGACAGGTGCTGTTTGTATTATATAAGAATTATTTTAACCCAAAGAAAAGAAATAAGGAAATAATTCTCTCTCTCTTTTTTTTTTTCCCCTTTTTTTCAGTACTGGGGATTGAACCCAGGGGCATTCTACCTCCAAGCTACACCCCCAGCCCTATTTTTTAGTCTTTATTTTGAAACAGGGCCTCACTAAGTTTCGGAGGGCCTCACTAAGTAGCTGAGGCTGGCCAAGAACCCGGATCCACCTGTCTCAGCCTCCCCAGTACTGGGATTACAAGTGTGTGCCACCATGCCTGGCTCTCCCTCTTTTTTAAAATTTAAATTATTATTTATTTTTAAACAGTATTGCCAAGTTGCTGAGAGTCTTGCTACATGGCTGAGGCTGTCCTTGAACCTATGATCCTCCTCCTTAGGCTCCCAAGTAATGGGGTTATAGGAGTGTGGCACCAAGCATGGCTTTCTCTCCCTCTTTATGGTTGGTAGTTATTGATCCCTAATACCCAGGGGACTATAGATTGTGCTAGCTCTACCATAAAATCTCATTCCTAGATCATGCAGAGAATCAGAAGGTCCACCCACAAAACATTTGGTCTTCTGACACCCACACAGGAGTTACACTGTAGCTGGCACAATGTTGCAAGTCAAACATCTTTTAAAACTACCCATCTTTCACCCCAATTCTTAACACTCTTGCCCTCAGGGATGATACCTAAAAGCCACAGGGACAGAAATTCAGGTATTCTCACAGAAAAATTTTACACAGACATACAGAAGCTTTGGTACAAGCACTGAAGGAGAGAGAAGGAGATTAGGAGCAAGAGGCATAGAAAGACAGGTGTCAGCAGGGCAGGCAGGTGCACCTGAGCCAGGAGGTCCCCAGCAAGGGAGGGTATCCCGATTCCCACGGGAGAGGTGGCCTGGTTTCAGACCTGAACCAGGACTCTGAGCCTGCGGGTGGGGCAAGGCCTCAGTGGCTAGGGCAGGACCCTGGATTTGCTCTGGGGAATTGGTGGAAGGCTGTGAGGCCTGGGAAAAGCTTCTGGGGCAGGGAGGGCACATAGGGAGGGAGGCCAGGGCAGCAGCTGTTATGTCTTTGGCCACGAAGTCCATAGGAATGCTGGGGTTTGGTTGGAGTGTGTGTGCGGGCGTGTTCTGGGGGCATGTGTTTATGTAACATGAAGAAGTTTCTCTCTCTGCATCTCTCCTTCTGCTCCTGCCTTCCTATCTGCAGGGGATGTCAGGCTCGTCTACACTCTGGAGTCTGAGCCCTTCTCCTCCTGACCTCAGCCTGCGGCCTGGCGTACCCTCCACGCCAACACCTCTGGCCAGTGGCCACCTCCCCCACCTCGCTGTGTCTCACCGGTGGCTTCAGCACCTGCAGACTGTTTTCCCTCTTCTCCTAGTTGCCTTCTTGGCGATTTCAGTGCCTTTGCTGACAAATGCCTTGCTCCTGGGCCTCCAAAGACTTCCTGCTCTCGCCCACACCCACCCCTGTGGGCAGACGACACGCAGAGGCCTCCCTCCCGGCAGTGTCCTCACCTGCCCTCGCTCCACCGGTCCCTCCTGGACACTTCTCTGCGTCACTGTCTACGCCATGCTCAGGCGAAGCATGGGGGATGGAGTTGGAGACTCCTGGGTAAGTCCAGGCTCTGCCACTTATTACCTATTTAGTTATTTCAGCCCTCTGAACCGGGTCTAGAGCTCTTCCCTGATGGGGCTGTGAAGCCGAACGAGGAGGCTGAGTACAGGGTCAAGCCCAACAGGCACCTGGGGTCGGGTCCGCACTGGCCCACCTCCTCTCCCCTTCTCTCCTCCCGCCGCCTCTGCGGGTGCTGACCAGCCGGCTCTGTCCCCTGACTGGAGTCCCTCTGAGGGACTCTTCCACATCGGTTTGTTTTCTTAGATTGGTTTATTATCAACATACTACTAAGTGCCAGGCAGTGCTCTGGGCACATAAAATACCAACAAAATAGAGTAAAATCTCTGCCTTGGGGAGCATATGTTTTGGAGGAATCCAAAATAAAAATTAAAAAATAAAAGCTAACTCTCACATGTCCGAAGAAAATTTTGCTATGTGTTCAGCATAACATGGAAGGATAAAGATCAAGAGTTTGGAGTAGAAGGAGCGGGTTCAGGCCCAGTGCCCCCGTTCCCTAGCTACATGAATGAAACCCCTCAGAGCCTAGTTCCTTGCTAAAATGGGGATATTATTATAGATACATGTCTCAGTGTTGTTCAGGATTAAATGAGATTATACACGAAAGTCATTTAGCACAATAAGTGTTAAATAGGTTTTATATATAATAAAACTAGGAAGGCGTCACTGACTGGCCTTTGCTGGCACCTTTCATTTTTGCTTCTATGCTCCTACGAAGCCACAAAACCCTTTGGCTATTCCAGCCTACAGTAATCTCTTCCTTTCTAGAAACCCTTATTATAATTGCATGTTCAAAATTGATTAACTTTTTCTGCTGCTTCGTTTGCTCTACTTCTTTTGCAAGCCTCAGTCTTGCTTTCCTAACTGGATTACCAGCCCTTGGGGCAAGGGGCCAGGCTTTGTGTTTTGCTTGTAACTGCTTCCTGTCTCCCAACCACCTACCACAGTATCAGGAAACCAGGAAGCTTCTGTCAGTCAACTACATTACTACTTGTAGGTAAAACCTGATGGTCAGGCCGGAAAGCAGGTGAAGAGAACCGCCAGGATGAAGGCTTGGGAGGGTGGCAGCAGGAAGGCGGGAGAAACAAGGGCGAGAGGGTGTCCACCACCTCCTAAGCTCAGGCTCCTGGTGAGACCAGGCTCCCGCCCGGCTGCCTTTACCTCTGTCTTTCCCATTCTGCATCTTCTCTTCTTCTTCCTCTGCACCTTCCTCTGCTGTGAAAACAAGTCCAGGGAGGCCAGTGACCCTTCGGCCCAGCACAGACGTGGAAGGGGGGTGGGTGGAGTGATTCGGGAGGCCTGGGACGGAACCCCGATAAAGGCTGGTGCTCACAGGCCTCCCCGGGGGCTTACACTCCCTGGTGCCTGTGCCTTGAGGTTCACACCCAGCACTGTCTAGTGGAGCCTGTGTCACCCACCCGGCTGCTGGCTCTGCCACTGGCTCCTCTGGTGACAGAGTGGGTGGGGCCTACATTCCTTAAGGTGATGATATCTACCAGGGACACACCTAACAACTTGTATTCGCGTTCAAGAAAGCAACCACAAAAGTGAACAGAGAAGGTTAACCCAGGTTAACACTGGCTTCTGTAAAAAAAAAAACCAAAACACTAGGGGTGTGGGACACAGCCAGTGCCACCTGAGGCTGCCTTCCCAGGAGCCACTGCAGGCAGTCAC